>JAEIFM010000169.1:0-79203 GCA_018901885.1 Zaprionus kolodkinae | reverse complement strand
ACTAACCCCATTTGTCGATTTACTGGAAGCATTAAAAAAAACGCGGACCTTTGTTGTAGTGCTGTCTGGCTTGAAGACAGCATGATGAGGCAAATAGAAATTAGGAGAGTGGTTGTTAGGAGAGACTTGCCGCATATTGTCTAAATCAATGTATTCTTGAAAGATGGAATCGTACTCTTTTTTAAGTTCAGGATTTTTATTAAGTCGTGATTCATTTTTTAAAAATTGTGATAATGCAATAGATCTGGAATGACCTATGTTAATATTCTGTGGATCTCGAAATGGCAGTGATACTACATATCTTCCAGATTTATCTCGATGTGTTGTTTGTTGAAAGTATTCTTCGCAATAAGCATCATTTTCCGTTGTTGGCTGGACAGGAATATCCTCCACCTCCCAAAATTTTGTGAGAAGTCTGTCGAGGGACTCTTCATGCAAGTAATCTACTTGCGTTGAGTAGGAAGCAATGGATGTAGATGGTGTGCTTAGCACTGGACCAGATATTATCCATCCGAAAACTGTCTCTTGACCCAAAAGAGTTCCACATATTTTTGATTTTACGCCACTTAAAAGGATAGATGGCAGGACATCAGCACCGAGAAGTACGTCAATTTGTTCACTTTGAGAAAATGTTGGATCGGCCAAGAGTATGTTTGGCATATTTCTTAATTTAGACCTTGGAATGATGTTGGATGGCAACCTTCCTGCCAATTTCGATAATACGTATGCTGATGCATCGATTTGCATTCGTGGTCGTGTAGGAGAGGATATATGAACGTGACACAGTTTCTGTGTAGGAGACGATACGTTATTAATGCCCGATATTTTTGCTTGGACTGATTGAAAAGGCAATTTGATCAAGTTAAAAAGTCTTTCTGAGATGAACGACCCTTCTGATCCTGAATCAATTAAAGCTCTGGCAGGATACATAATGCCCTTGTGTTGGATGTTTACAATGGAAGTTCCTAACAGTACCTTCACGTTGCTGCGAAACGAGATAGCTCTGAAATTCTTCGTTGGTGGTAGGAGTGGACTGTTTTGTTTGGGCAACATGTGCATTGTTTACTGTATTTGATCTTGGATTATTTGTAGAAGACTCGCTTCGATGTAGGAGACTGTTATGACGTCCTTTACACGTAAAACAGTTGTGAGAGCTGGGACAATCTCTCAGCTGATGCCCTCTGGAGAAGCAATTAAGACAAAGTTTTTTCTGTTTAATATATGCCTCTCTTTGAGAGACTTTCATTTGTAGAAAATGAGGACATAAGCGGATTGGATGATTTTCATTAGAGCAAAGATCACATGTTCTGACCTTAGCATTGACTTTAGATTCGAAAGAATTTAATTTTGTCGATGTAGACTGACCTTTTGTGGTCTTTGGATGGGAGGATGTAGAGGCGGAGGTTCTCACATCCTCGATTGCCTCTAACGTTCGGTAACGTTCGCTAAGGAAAGTATTCATATCCTCCCAGGAGGGTATTTCAACCTTGTTAGCTAAGCACTGTTCCCATAATGATAAAGTCAGTTTGGGCAGTTTTGACGAACCGAGGTAAACTAACAAACAATCCCAATTTTTTGTGGATATCTTGGAATGCTCTAATGCAATCAAACAATTTTGGATTGTGCTCTGGAGCTCTTTTAAGGCGGAACCAGACTCATGGTTAACAATGGATAGACTGAACAAAATTTTAAGTTGACTGTTGACCAGAAGACGTTTATTTTCGAAGCGTTCTTGTAGCGCATTCCAAGCGGAAGCGAAACCATCATTTGTGAGGGGGAACTTAGCTACAATGGAATTAGCTTCTCCACTTGTCTTAGAGTTTAAGTGAAATAGTTTTTGTACTGGAGATAATCTTTGATTACACAGCCCCACAAAAATTTTTTTTATCATGATCTGGGCATGCGGCATATGCAGTTATATGTATTTTGGGTCGCTGAATCCGAATCCGGGGTCGGAACTACGTCACCACGTGTGGATTTCGACATAACCTCACAAAACTGAAAATTTTTAAAATTTCCCTAGAATCATGATCTGGTCATGCGATATATGTTTTCTCATGTATTTTGACCTTCTAAATCCGATTTTTCAATCAAAATGTATCCTGCACGTCTAAGTTTTGACTTAATCTCAAAAAACATGAAAAATCTTTAAAGCGCCAAAAAATAATGGGGGGTCATGACCTGGTCATGTGATATATGTTTTCAAATGTTTTTGGACCTCCTTAATCCGAATCCGAAATTAAAATATTTCCAGGACGTATACTTTTGGACATAACCTAAAATTTTTTTTCAACATTTTTTCAAAAACTGGGTTTTTGGTTTGAAAACTAAGTTTTTTAATGTAATTAATGTAGGTTTTGAAAAAGGTTTTAAATGTTTCCATTCTAAAATACCACTTTAAAACTCTTTCAACGGCTTTTGCAATAGTCCTTTATAGGGTGTCATTGTTTCTCCTATAATTTTTTTTATAATACATTTATATTTTAGGTTAGTCCATGAATGATCATTGAAAATATTTAAGCTGAATCCAGAACAAAAAAAAAAAACCCAGTTTTTGAAAAATTTTTGAAAAAAATTTTCGGTTATGTCCAAAAGTATACGTCCTGGAAATATTTTAACTTCGGATTCGGATTAAGGAGGTCCAAAAACATATGAAAACATATATCACATGACCAGGTCGTGACCCCCCATTATTTTTTGGCGCTTAAAAGATTTTTCATGTTTTTTGAGATTAAGTCAAAACTTAGACGTGCAGGATACATTTTGATTGAAAAATCGGATTTAGAAGGTCAAAATACATGAGAAAACATATATCGCATGACCAGATCATGATTCTATATCTTTGTAGGGAAATTTTAAAAATTTTCAGTTTTGTGAGGTTATGTCGAAATCCACACGTGATGACGTAGTTCCGACCCCGGATTCGGATTCAGCGACCCAAAATACATATAACTGCATATGCCGCATGCCCAGATCATGATAAAAAAAATTTTGTGGGGCTGTGTTATTGACGTAGATAGCTGTGAACAAGTCACGGAAAGTCGGCCACTTTAGATAATCGCCTTTAAAGATCTCGGTATCACACGGTGGAAGGTTACAGCAACGAGGGGTAGGAGAAAACCCTGGTGATTGCGTAGACGTAGTATTTATGGATGATGCGCGCTCGACAAGTTCACCCAGTTGAGCCGCACATCGCTCATACACTGAGTAACAATAATCATATTTCGATTGCATGGTAATTCTGTCGTCTGGATTTGCACTTTCATCTGCCAGTGCATTTGAACAGCGTTCATATGCAGTTTCAACCTTTTCCCATAATGATCGAACTTGCTCTAATCTAACCTTATGAGTATACAACGGGACATCAGAGGATGTAGTTAGCTTTGATTCGAATTGACTTAGCTTACCAGTGACAGTAATGAATTCGCACAGCGCCATTTTCTGGAGCAATGAAGTTTCTTTCGCTGCAGATCTTGAATTGGTAGATTTTGGATTGTAGACTTAGGCACGCGAGTTGGCAAAGGTTTCGAGGTAGTAGGAGTGGAGGATTTTCTCAAGATTGGCGAAATAAAGGTTTCTAATTTTGGATTAGGAAGCGAATTAGATCGTGTATGTCTAATGGTTGGTACGGAAAGTCGAACTGCTGAAGCCTTGCTGGAATCAATAGGCATAGCAGCCTGTCACAGAAATTATGGTGATAATTTAATTCTTCTTTTATTTTGTATAAGCGATCTTAGGAATGGTGTAAATTTGAAAAACAATATTAAAAAGTAAATGATATTACAAGTAGGATATGCTTTTTTAAATTTAAAGAAAGAAAAAAAAAATAATATTATTTTTCAAATCGGATATATCCCATAAAAAACTTTAAAATCTTAAAGGGTATACGTTAGGTAAGGATATTATAAATCGGATAGACCTTCAAAAATAAAAAAAATATTTTTAATATTTCTTCAGTCGGATATTCCCCAAGAATAATTTTTAATTTGTAAAGGGTATTCGTTCCCTTGCTGAAAAGTGCAGCTCCAGCGCACGTAAGTACCGTAATATTCGCAAAGCGGTGTTTATCTGGCGGCGCTTATGTACTAAGTTCACTGTTGATTGGAAATCCGTTACTTTATATGGTATTAATGCTCTATCATATACATATAAAATACAAATTGGATATGCTTTTCAAAATTAAAGAACAAATATTTGTTATGTTTTTGAAGTTGGATATACCCCATAAAACCACTTTAATTTTTAAAGGGTATACGTTCCCTTGGCAAATGCAGCTTCAGCGCACATAAGCACCGCAATTTTCGTCAAGCGTTACTGATCTAGGGGCGCTTATGTATAAAGTTCACTAAAAGTTCACGCTTGATCATATGTTAAGGAACCACATATGTGTAATATTTTACATTTGCAGCTTTGATGTCTCAGCAATGTACATGTATATGTATTGGATTTACGTGTATATGTAAGGCACTTGTATATTAGAGGAACAGAATTGTATGTATGTATGTATGTAACCGCAATTTTCGTCAAGCGCTACTGATCTAGCGGCGCTTATGTATAAAGTTCACTTAAAGTTCACGCTTGATCATATGTAAAGGAAACACATATGTGTAATATTTTATATTTGCAGCTTTGGTGTCTCAGCAATGTACATATGTGTATATGTGAAGCACTTGTATGTGAGAGAGCCAGAACTGTATGTATATATGTATGTGAACCACATTCAAGTAGGTATGTAAGAATGTAAAACACTTATATGTAAGTTTGTAGGAAAATAAAGCACTTGTATATAGGTTTGTAGGAAGGTAGATCAATTGTATATAGATTTGTAGGAATGTAAAGCACTTATATGTAGGTTTGTACCTATCTGGGTCTATCAAAACGAAACGGTGGTTGAGCGATCCGGCTCGAAGGACCAAAATGTTCTCGGGAGAACGTAGGAAGACAGATCCAGATGTGATGAGGTAGTAGCTGTTGTAGTTGTTGAACTAGGTTTTAGGTAAGAAACACTAGTGATTTTCTTTTCCTTTCTTGTTTATTTCTGCACACCGTGTGCTTACATTCACTGCTTGCTTAATACTAATTAGTACAATAGGGAGAGACCTTAACTATGCTTAACTAGGAACAGTGGCAGAGGGGAAAGCTTGCATTGAGTGAAAGCTTCACTTAAACGGAAAGCTTGTATTCGAAGCATGAGCTTTAGATTAACCCATTGGTTATCACTTCGATACGAACAGTCACCAAGTGGACAGAGTTGTTGTATCTGTCACTGCAATAACAACTAGTTCGTTGATTTTGAAAAAGGGTGCTTGGGTGTTCGCATTTCAAACAGCGGTAAATCTCGAGGAAGGTTGAATGAAACCTCTCGTTCTGACGATTAACTTTGCTCTTCTGGGTCGGGGTGTGATAAAGTTCAATACCTAGCGTGCGTAAGTAATTCAGGATCGTCGGGCACAGAAGGCCTCTCTCGTTGTCGGAGACCAATGCCTTTGGTATGGTAAAGTAATGCAGTACCTCTACCAGTTTTTCCCGCAAATGAATCGAGGATTTTGCTTCTAACGGGAAGAGATTCGAAAACTTCGTGAATTTGTCTATACAGTTCAAGTAGATTTTTTCTCCAAGGTAAAAATATCTGTGTGAAGAATTTCACACGGATAAGTTGGGATGGGTGTCGGTTGTAAAAGAGGTTTATTGGGGTGCCTTTCGTACGACGAAAGTTGCTTACGAAAGTTGCTTTCCCACCCATCTTCTACAGAAGCTGTAAGCGCACCTCCTTAGGACCCCTATAAGCTCTACGATGTTCTTTCTCAATAGCTTCGCAGATCTCTTCGGGATCTGACAATCTATCACCTGCCTCTGTGTTATACGAATTTTGAACCTTGCAAAATTCTCTTAGCACAGGCGTTTGAACGATGATAAGTAAGTTTCCGGGATTTTAACCCCGTTGCTCACCGATGAGTTTAATACTTTGCTTAATAATCACAAATTACTGATTAACGGGGGCGTTGGGCGTGGTTTACTGCCTAGGATATATAGGTGTTTGGTTTTGCTTGTCCCAAAGTTTTGCAGGGTTGTTTAGTCGTGCTTGTTCCACTGTGCATGCTTACTCTATAACGGGAAACGAGCAGGAGAGCTTTTGAGCAAATGTAATAGAAAGATAAGAAAAGACTTGACCCTCTAAGTTTTGCAAGAACACCGATCGGACGTCAATTTGTCGCGGGCATTCTGTTTGCTGTAAATACACCCATACATACATTTGTATAGAGTTTAATATTGAAAGAATAAAGTGAAATATCTAAATCAATTATATTTGCGTCGGAACCTCTCTTATAATGACCTCAAACTAATATAGAGGACACAACTTTACATGGTGGCCTATGAGGGGAAACCTTAACAAACAAATTTAATTTTGAATTCACTTTATTCTGCATTTCTGCACGTATGTATGTACATAAGCTACGCAAACTCCGTTAGACTACCGCGTAATTTCGACTCGTCGGTTCAACAGTTAAACATAACGGTGCAGCACAGAGGCAGTGCAAAGAAAGGGAGAGACATAGACGCAAAACTGCATCACCGAATTCGCCGAATTCGTCCGCTCTCTTTGTCTTCTTTGCGGCTCATTCTTTGGTGTGCGAAACTGAAATGTTTGAAAGTCATTGGACAGCATGGCTTCGACGTTGGAAACGATGGTGAATTTGCAGTCTGACCGCTACGGCGTCCTCAAGCTGATACTGCAGAATTATAAAAAGGATTCGCAAGCCAGGAAAACACGGGTTTATTTCAAGAAACGTCTGAATCAGGTGGAGGAATTGAGAAGCGCATTTTTTGACACGCATGCGAAGATTATCAATTAGGATGATTATGAGGGATCTGCTTATTACGTGAAGAATATGCTATCCGACTTCGACGAACGCTACATGGACACTTATTGTATTCTCGCCGAGGATTATGAAAGGCTGGCTCCAGATGCCCCGAAGGAAGTCGCTGGTGCTGCAGACCCAGAACGCCGTATTACTATGCCCCAAATGTCGGTTCCAAGGTTCTCTGGTGTGTGCGTCGACTGGCCTGGATACTTTGACGCATTCACTACCCTTATACACAACAATAACAATCTGAGCAACGTGCAAAGGCTGCATTTTCTCAAGGAGTCCCTGCCGCTGAATCGGGACAATGATATTCGCCAAATGCAGTGTACGGATGCAAACTACCAAGTAGCCTGGGGAATGATGGTTAAGAGATATAACAATCCAAGGTTAATTTTTTCGCATCATATGAATACAATATATGCTCTTCCTAGACTGCAGAAGGATTCCTCCGAGTCGATACGCTCAATGCTAAGCACTATTAACGTTTGCTTGGCTGCGTTCCGCCGCGTCCAAGCCTTGGATGGGGAACGTCACCACTGGCTAACGCATTACATAGCTTCACGGCTACCCAAGGAAACTCATAACGCTTGGGAGCATCATCAAGGAAGCAACTCTACTGTACCTTCATATAGGGAGCTGGAATCATTTTTAAACGATCGTCTGGTCATAATGGATGCGATAGAGGACCGTAACTCGTCGTTCGACTCCATCAATGGCCAAGGCTTACCAGACTCGACCAAGCGTGTTCGAGTACATAACGCCCAGGATCAACAGAGGCGCCCGAGCTGTCTATGCCATTACTGTGAAGGAGAGCATATTTTGCGGCGCTGTTCAGATTTTCTGGCTTTGGATGGTTACAAACGAAAGGATATAGTCTCGAAGGCAAAGCTATGCAGCAATTGCTTAAGCCGATCTCATACTTTATCTCGCTGCAACAGTAACAAAGGATGTCAAGTTTGTGGTCAACGTCATCACACCTTACTTCACTTCCCATCCTCCTCTCAGGCTCAATCGCCAAATCATCCTAGTCCATAAGCTCAGCCCGGAAATGCGACTCTGCAGCGAAATCATCCGGAGCAAAAAAACGGATTGACCTCATCTTGGGAGCTGACTTATTGACGCAAATCTTATTACCAGAGACGAGAATCGGTTCGCCACACGAGCCAATAGCTCAAAACACCCAATTTGGATGGATTTTGTCAGGACAAGCACAGGCAGAAGGAGCCGGTACGCGCATACGGTGTCACCAAGCATCTTTGGACACTGAATCGTTGCTCAAACGATTTTGTGACGTCAAAGCAGTTCCCGAGCGCACCACTATAACCGAGGAAGATTGCTGGTGTGAAGCTTTCTTTCAAAAGACCCATATACGTCGGGTGGACGGCCGTTATGTAGTACGGCTGCCATTTAAAACCTATTTGGATCCAAATATGGTTTTAGGAAGATCGCACCAGATGGCTCTGAACCGATTCCTGCATTCGGAAAGACGTCTTTCTAATGCTCCGGAGCGATGGCAGCGATATAAGGAGGAAATAAAAGAGTATTTTACACTTCAGCAAATCGCACCTGCAGTGGGCAGTGAAAATGGTTCTATGCTGCGTGGGAATTCCACTCCAAGCAAAATTGCTTCTTGCGTATTGCCACACCATGCTGTCTTTAAGGAGGAGCTGCATACAACCAAACAGCGGATTGTTTTCGATGCCTCAGCGAAGACTAGTAATGGGAGATCGCTGAATGACATTTTATGGACTGGACCCACTCTACAAAATGATATGTCCTCAGTCACCATGAATTGGCGGAAATACCGCTACGTTTTCGCGGCGGATATACAAAAGATGTATCGTTGCATAGATGTCCATTCAGATGACGCGCAATATCAGCGGATTTTATGGCGGGCGGCGGATGGAAGCATCAACGCTTATGCATTGTCAACGCTTTGGGACAGCTTCCGCACCGTTCACAGCTATCAGGGTCATCCGCCAGTTGGCAGAGGATGAACGGCAGCACTATCCGAAGGCAGAGGAGGTCCTTAAGACTGAAATATATGTGGATGATATACTTTCTGGAGGGCATAGTATCGAAGATGCAGAAGAGAAGAGGAAACAAGTCACTGAAATAATAAAATCCGCGCGCATGGAATTACGCAAGTGGTCTAGCAACGATCTTAGGCTTTTGTGTTCGATTCCATTACAACATCGCTGTTCTCAAACCGATCTTAACTGGGATGATGGAGATCCAGTTAAGACTCTGGGCATGTATTGGCTGCCGAAAAAGGACTGTTTTAGATACAAGGTCAACTTTGACCTACCAAAAGGTTCTTCTAAGAGGATCATATTGTCCTGCATTGCCAAATTATTTGACCAATCGGGTCTTATTGCCCCTGTTATCATCGCTGGAAAGGTAACGATTGCAGGCGGTGCCCAAGTATCATTAGATTGGGACGACGATGTCCCTGAAACGCTCGCCGAGCGTGGGCGTACTTTCCGACATGGTTTGGGGAGGATTGGTGAAATCAGCATCGAGCGCTGGATCCGGTACGCACCGGACTCTGTCTCATCGATGCAGCTTTTTCACGCTTTTCCACGCTTTTTGCGATGGATCCTCCTCATCCTACGCAGCTTCAGTATACCTGAGGGTGGAGCATACAGACGGCTCATGCTACTCATCCCTGCTCATGGCCAAGTCAAAGGTTACACCATCGAAGCCACTGACGATTCCCCGAACGGAATTAAGCCGAGCGGTGCTTGCTATTAAACTTGTGAAGTGTATCACAGCCTCCAATCGCTTGAGCTCTCTTCCTGTGGAAGTTTTCTATTGGACAGACGCTACCATTGTCCTTCATTGGCTGAACGGCGACGTGAACCGATGGAAGACGTTTATCGCTAATCGGGTAGCCTTCATCTCCGATCACTCCACGTCAACGCAGTGGAACCATGTTGGCACTACGGAGAATCCAGCGGATTGTGCAACAAGAGGGCTTTCTCCGGAGGAGCTGAAGGACTTCCAGCTATGGTGGAAAGGACCTTCTTGGTTGATACGCGATCGGGCTTGCTGGCCACAAATAGATGTCGGCACCCGATCATCTTACCCAGTAATCATCACTTCACGGATTTGGTTATTAGGCATTCACATAACCAAACACTGCATGGAGGTGCCCAACTAACTTTGGCACACGCACGGCAACACTTTTGGATAGTCACAGGAAGACAGGCTGTGCGTCGGGTGCTGAGGAAATGCGTTCGATGCTTTCGAGTGAAACCAACCGGTATGACGCAACTCATGGGAGACTTACCGCTGCACCGAGTCAACCCACCAAATCGATCATTTATCGCCACTGGAGTGGACTACACCGGGGCCATAGAGCTCAAGGCTGCACGTCTTCGGGGAACAAGCTTTTACAAAGGCTACATCGCGATTTTTATCTGTCTGGCTACGAAGGCGGTGCACTTGGAGGCAGTCACTGGTCTCGCCACAGAACATTTCTTGCTAGCCCTAGACCGCTTCAGTGGACGGCGTGGCACAGTGCAACACCTTTACAGCGACAATGGCACTAATTTCGTCGGAGCAGACAACGTGCTTAAGACCCTATACAAGGACATCGATCAATTGATCGCTCCAAAACTGGCTTCTCAGAGGACAATGTGGCATTTCAATCCCCCTCATTCGCCGAATTTTGGAGGGCTATGGGAAGCCAACGTGAAATCCGTAAAGCACCATTTGAAGCGCGTTGTTGCTGATCGTCGACTAACATACGAAGAGTTATCTACAGTCCTTATCAGCATTGAGTCCTATCTCAATTCCCGACCGCTTTGTCCGCTCATAGCTGATGTTGACGACTTAGAAGCATTGACTCCAGCACACTTCTTAATCGGAGATTCGATGTTCGCACCGCCAGAGTACCGTCCACAAGCACAGTCATTTAAGGAACAATTTTTGCTTCATCAGACAATGCTGCGACATTTTTGGAAGGCTTGGAGTCGCGACTGGCTTGCTCATCTACAGTAACGCCCAAAATGGAACAAGGAAAGCGATAACATCAAGCTGAATGAGCTCGTATTCGTTAAGGACGATCGTTGACCGCCGTCACAATGGCTTCTTGGTCGAGTTATCGACTTGCATCCAGGACAGGATTCGTTAGTCCGCGTTGTAACGCTTAGAACTAAAACAGGCCAGTTGAAGCGATCAGTTTCGAAACTCTGTAAACTTCCCATTCAAGACTAGACCTTTATGACAAATCACGACAGACCCTTTGATCGGAACAAGAAAGGACACTCTCATGCTAGTTTTAGCATTGGCGGGCGGCATGTTTGGTTTTGCTTGTCCCAAAGTTTTGCAGGGTTGTTTAATCGTGCTTGTTCCACTGTGCAGGCTTACTCTATAACGGGAAACGAGCGGGAGAGCTTTCGAGCAGATGTAATAGAAAGATAAGAAAAGACTTGACACTCTAAGTTTTGCAAGAACACCGATCGGACGTCAATTTGTCGCGGGCAGTCTGTTTGCTGTACATACACACATACATACATTTGTAAAGAGTTTAATATTGAAAGAATAAAGTGAAATATCTAAATCAATTATATTTGCGTCGGAACCTCTCTTACAATGACCTCAAACTAATATAGAGGACACAACTTTACAACAGGAATCTTCATGCCAAATTTGGAGTCTCCAGCTTTCTTAATAGCTGAGAATCAGACGCTCATACAGACGGACAGGCAGACAGACGGACAGACAGACATGGCTAGATCGACTCGGCTGGTGATCCTGAGTAGGAATATATATACTTTATGGGGTCGCAGATATCTCCTTCTGCCTGTTACGCACATTCCGACAAACCTAATAGACCATGTATTTTTTTAATATCCATGGCCTAAAAAAGTAAATAAAAACTTAAACCAACCGCCTTCTCGAGTGTTAAACCTGCATCCCTTTGTTTGATTGCCGGGTGCTCTACACATTTGACTAATGCTGCAACTATTCGCCGTTTGGCTATGTTAGGGTAGGGCAAAAACTGAAGAAGTTATATGCAGAAGGCTCATAACTCCTCCCCCTCTAAGATCTGCGTCCCGCTGATCATAGGGCTTTTGGTGCCCCGCTCGCAACATGAGTTTCCAGGTCCGGTATACAGTCTTTTACTACCGGGATACCTTTGGTTGATGTTAGCTTCCTCCATACGGTGTATAGGGCCACTCCGACAATCAAGGCGACCAAGGCTTCCAACAGAAAGGAAAAGGAAACCTTCTCGGATATCCAGGAGGAGCTCCCTTTGGTTCTCCATATATATAGGTTAATATATTAAGTTAAGTTATATAATAAGTTAAGGCAAGCTTTGCCTGCCTCAGTTATTTCGGCTCTCGTACCCTTGTAGTTCACCCAGTTAAGATTTGCCTTGGTTCTGGATCACCTTTGTTCCTTCTTCTCTATTAAAATGAGGGTCGCGTCGATTCGTTTCTCGTTAAAATTATTTTATTACAAATTTTAATAGATAAACTTCTCTCCTTTGGCAAGAGGCTTGCTTCAGCGTCAGGTAAAAAAGAGAAAGGGACGCTAACATCACCTGCCAACCTTGACAGTGTCTCCGCATCCATGCGAATGATAAAAATGCAGCGCTGAAGTTTGGCCGGTAGCACACTTCATAATATTAATACGGGTAAGGCCAAAACTGAAGAAGGTATATGGAGAAGGCTCATAACTCCTTCCCCCTCTAAGATCTGCGTCCCGCTGATCATAGGGCTTTTGGTGCCCCGCTCGCAACTTGAGTTTCCAAGTCCGGTATACAGTCCTTTACGACCGGGATACCTTTGGTTGATGTTTGCTTCCTCCATACGGTGTATAGGGCCACTCCGACAATCAAGGCGACCAAGGCTTCCAACAGAAAGGAAAAGGAAACCTTCTCGGATATCCAGGAGGAGCTCCCTTAGGTTCTCCATATATATAGGGGAATATATTAAGTTAAGTTATATATTAAGTTAAGGCAAGCTTGCCTAAGTTATTTCAGCTCTCGTACCCTTTTAGTTCACCCAATTAAGATTTACAGCTGCCTTGGTTCTGGATCACCTTTGTTCCTTCTTCTCTATTAAAATGAGGGTCGCGTCGATTCGTGTCTCGTTATAATTATTTTATTACAAATTTTAATAGCTAAACTTTTCTCCTTTGGCAAGTGGCTTGCTTCAGCGTCAGGTAAAAAAGAGAAAGGGACGCTTACATCACCTGCCAACCTTGACAGTGCCTCCGCATCCATGCGAATGATAAAAATGCAGCGCTAGAGTTAGGCCGGTAGCACACTACATAATATTAATACGGGTAGGGCCAAAACTGAAGAAGGTATATG
Organism: Zaprionus kolodkinae; assembly: GCA_018901885.1. Lineage (NCBI taxonomy): Eukaryota > Metazoa > Arthropoda > Insecta > Diptera > Drosophilidae > Zaprionus > Zaprionus kolodkinae. Next base: position 66,009 of record JAEIFM010000169.1, on the reverse strand, counting down.
GAGAAGGCTCATAACTCCTCCCCCCTCAAAGATCAGCGTCCCGCTGATCATAGGGCTTTTGAAGCGCCGCTTGCAACTTGACCTGGATACCTTTGGTTGATGTTAGCTTCCTCCGTACGGTGTATAGGGCCACTCCGACAATCAAGGCGTTCAAGGCTTCCTACAGAAAGGAAAAGGAAACCTTCGCGGATATCCCGGAGTTCCTCCTCAGGTTCTCCATATTGAAGTCCTTCACATAATGGTGCGAAAGCCTGTAACCGGTAGCTGTAACCGTAGTCAGGATGTCCGGCATGACCACGGGGTGGTTCGACGAGTAACTCATGTGGGTTCTACCATCACACTGATAGTCTCGTTGCTGAACTGAACTATGTTCGTTCCAGACAAATTATGGGTCTTGGGTCCGGCTTCCAACGTCCCGTTGAAATTGATATAGAAGATTATCCCGTCCTCGACCAGCTCTCTGCGAGTTTCATTATTCCTTACAAAGTCGCATCTCGCCTGGCAGCCCTTTAACAACATAGAGTTGCAGCTGTTTCGCCAGAGTTTACAGCGACCTTGCTATGTTTGATCATGATTTGCTATCCCTCAAAGGTTGCCGGTAGTCCTTAAAAATAAGGAGTTAAGAGTGTGTAAAGAAATGTACGTGTGGTATATTTTTTTAAAAGGAAATAAATGTGTGTTTTACATTATTAAAAAAAAGCTTGTGAAACGCACACAAACAATCCAATGTATTTTCAATTCCGTATATCAGATTTATGAAAAATGTGTTATTACCAAGTGGACAGAGTTGTTGTATCTGTCACTGCAATAACAACTAGTTCGTTGATTTTGAAAAAGGGTGCTTGGGTGTATGCATTTCAAACAGCGGTAAATCTCGAGGAAGGTTGAATGAAACCTCTCGTTCTGACTATTGACTTTGCTCTTCTGGGTCGGGGTGTGATAAAGTTCGATACCCCATCGTGCGTAAGTAAGGATCGTCGGGCACAGAAGGCCTCTCTCGTTGTCGGAGACCAATACGTTTGGGACGGTAAAGTAATGCAGTACCTCTACCAGTTTTTCCCGCAAATGAATCGAGGATTTTGCTTCTAACGGGAAGAGATTAGAAATCTTTGTAATTTGTCTATACAGCTCATGTAGATTTTTTCTCCAAGGTAAAAATATCTATGTGAAGAATTTCACACGGATAAGTTGGGATGGGTGTCAGTTGTAAAAGAGGTTTATTGGGGTGCCTTTCGTACGACGAAAGTTGCTTACAAAGTTGCTTTCCCACCTATCTGTGGGAAATAGTATTTCTACAGAAGCTGTAAGCGCACCTCCTTAGGACCCCTATAAGCTCTACGATGTTCTTTCTTAACAGCTTCGCAGATCTCTTCGGGATCTCTTAGCACAGGCGTTGGAACGATGATAAGTAAGTTTCCGGGATTTTAACCCCGTTGCTCACCGATGGCCTTAAGTACTTTCCTAAGGTGACGACTAAGTCAGATAAGAAGCCTGTAGCCTTACATATACGACCTGAGGTTTTCTAAAGCCCAGACTATAGCAAGCATCTCCTTTTCTATAGTGACATAGTTTTCCTCTGTTTTGGACAAGGTGCGCGAAATGTAGGTGCTCACGGGTACACTGATTTGTGCAACCGCCTTACTTTCGTAGTTTTTATTTGAATGAAAAGCAAGGGTTTGAGTTCATTAATTTTAATTGTGCCGCTGCACTTTTTACATGATTGGTGAGAAGAGACTGTTTTTCAACTGGGCTGAGTTAGACTTAACAGCTGCTAACATAAGACTTACCAGGTGCTTAGCATAAGACTTAACAGGTGCTTAGCATAAATTTAACAGATGCTTAGAACAAAGATTTGGACAGCTTTCTAATCGTATGGCAACCTTGAGCAATTAGATAAAGCAGTGATCTGCCACCAACATACTCCCCCCATTGGAAGGATTAACTTTCAATCGATTTGGTCTTGATTGGCAGCACTGCTATCTTGGCGATGGCTCTCTTTGTTAATCCTGTGGCTGTGCGTATGACTGCTACTCTGACTGCGCCGTCGTCTCCAGCTATTGTGCTTTCAATTCGCCCGAGAGGCCACTTGAGCGGAGGCGCGTTTTCTTCCTTTAACAGCATAATGTCTCCAGGATGAATATTTGGCTTGCGAGAGTTCCATTTGCTGCGCTCCTGTAGCGCAGAGAGGTACGAGATACTCCATTTCTACCGAAAAGTCTGCTGCATGTGGCAAACACGCTGCCAGCGACTAAGGCGATCCATGTTGAGGTGTGTCACGCTCGGCTCATCGACGTTTGCATCTGCGTTGCCCCAAAGAAAGTGACCCGGTGTGAGAATGTCTAGGTCGTTTGGATTCTCTGAAATGGAACATAGAGGCCTTGAGTTCAACATAGCTGAGATTTGACAGATGAGCGTCCGCAACTCATGAAATGTGAGAGTTGAGTTGCCAACGATGCGGTAGAAATGGTGCTTCGCTGCTTTGACAGCAGCTTCCTATAACCCGCCAAAATGTGGAGATCTTGGTGGAATCAAGTGCCAATTAATTCCGAGGGCGAGGGCGCCATTGACAATTTGCTGGTGCTGAGGTTCGCTGAGGAAAAGATCCTTAAGCTCCGCTAGCACGTTTCGAGCGCCGACAAAATTTGTTGAGTTGTCCGTCCAAATGTCTCGTGGCTTCCCTCCAAGACTGACGAAACGTTTAAGAGCAGCGATGAATGAAGGTGTCGACAGGTCCTCCACGAGCTCTAAATGGCATGCTTTTGTTGCGAAGCAAATGAATATTGCTATGTAGCATTTTGTGGCCGCACGATTTCTCACTTCTGATTTTGAGAAAAAGGGCCCGCAAAAATCTATTCCGGTTACATAAAACGTGGTAGTGGAGCCATTTCTTGCTGCAGTGTGTTAGGTCAAGCGCGAAAGCAACGAATGCATTTGCTGACAACACTAGAGAAAGCTTTGATTCCTCCTATGGGCCAGTAGCGTTGCCTTATGTTTGCAAGTAGGCATTGCGGACCAGCGTGAAGAAATTGAATGTGGTAATGCATGATGATTGACTGCGTCACAGGATGCTGTTCGGGCAATTAGATTGGATGCTTGGCTTCATACTCCAGGTATGAGTTCTGCAGCCTTCCTCCAACTCGCATAACTCCTGTAGAGTCCATGAATGGTTGCAAAGATTTCAGCAAACTTCTTCCAGGCAGCGACTTGCTCTCTCTGAGTGCTTTGCAGTCCTCGACGAAATGATTCTTCTGGATGCTTCGAATCATGAGATGAGTACCCGATTTCATTTCCTGCAGTGTGATAGAGCCCTCTTGCTTTGGGGAGTCCCTTGTCACGAATCGATGTACATACGCAAATATTCGCTGCAACTTTGCAAAGGAGTTGTGAAACTTGCAATCAGTTGCGATGTATTTGTGTGACGTAGAAATGAGGACTCTGCTTCGTCGCTCTGGAAGTTCCACTGATGGGACCACCGTTTTCGTCCATTTTGACGTGGGAAGGCGCAAAAGGGATGGTCCATAATGCCATAGTTGCGAGTTGATTAGTTCAAGTGGGGTCCATCCTCGCGATAGGACATCAGCTGGGTTTAGTTGCGAAGTGACATGATGCCACGTCATGCCTCTCGTAAGGTCCTGAATTTGCGTTACACGATTTGCCACAAACACATTGTAGTTGGAAGGAGAGTCGCGCATCCATGCTAACGCTACTGTTGAGTCTGTCCAGCAATGATATTCACATTTGAATGAAATGTCCTTTGCGACGTTTGATATGAGTTCCGATAGGATTAGTGCAGAAGAAAGTTCAAGTTTAGGAATTGTTAATGTTCTTAACGGAGCTACTCTCGACTTTGAGCACAGCAAATGCGTTGAGTAGTCTCCATCGATTTCAGATCTCACGTAGATACATGCTCCATACGCTGATATACTGGCATCGCAGAAGCCGTAGATTTCATATTTTCCTGCAGGTGCCATGACGAAACGTGGCAACTTGAGGCTGCGAACAAAGGATAACTGCGATGTTATTTCCGTCCATGCTGAAAGAAGATGGAAGGCTCTCATCCCAATCGATGTTTTCCTTCTAGAGCGCTTGCATGAACACTTTCATCCTTGTGATGATAGGCAAGATAAGTCCCAGTGGGTCGTAGAATTTTGCTAGTTTCGATAATACGCTGCGCTTTGTAGTGGGTATGTTAGAGATAATGTCAGTGAAGTTGAAAAGCAGAAAGTCAGATGCGGGGTCCCAGGCTAAGCCGAGCGCCTTGGTAATACTTGTGCCATCGTGAAACTGCATAAGCTTTTCGCAATCAGTTTCGGCTTTACCCTCAAGAGCGGCAGGCTCATTCGAGCACCACTTCCTTATTGGAAATAATTCTTTGGCGAGCAGCTGCTTGACTTGCTGTCGAATTTCCTTCGCTTCTTTAATACAGTCACCACCTGAGAGCAAGTCGTCCACGTAGAAATCTTTTCGGATGATCCTTGCGGCAAGCAGAAATGACGGTTCCTCATTGTAGGTGAGCTGATGCATGGCACGAATTGCGAGAAATGCTGCAGGCTTTGTTCCGTACGTAACTGTATTCAGGGTATACACGTGTATTGGTTCGTCGGGATTGTTGCGCCACAGAACGCATTGCAGATGTTGATCTGGTGGTGAAATACGCACGCAACGATACATTTTTGAAATTTCTCGAAATCTGATCAGTATGTTGAAATGTTTGGATTGAATTGATGGGCCAGCGAATAAAAGGTCATTAAGAGATGCGCCACTTGTAGTTTTTGCTGATCCGTCAAAAACTACGCGTAACTTTGTCGACGTGCTGTCCGGTTTTTCTACACAGTGATGAGGCAAATAAAAACGAGGTCCGTCATGATGACCGGAGGCTAATGACATGTGTCCTAGGTCGATGTATTCCTGAAGAAATGCTGAATACTGCTCTTTCAGCTGTCGATTCCTCTGAAGCCTAGACTCGAGTGACTTGAAGCGCCTCAAGGCCCGATGAAATGAGTCTCCAAGAGTGTCCAGATCCTCCTTTGCTGGTAAGCGCACTGAGTATTGTCCAGTCTCCAGACGCGTGTAGCTTTTCAGGAACAAGTTTTCACAAATCATGTCTTCCTCCGTGGCTGTTGATGTGGAGCCATAGCAACTGCAATTTGCCAAAATCTTTTGACTATATTAGTCAGGTTGCCATCCTCTGGAGATTTTTGCATATGGCTGCTAACGCATGATGCTTGATGGGCTGAGATAATGCTCCGGAAACGATCCATCCTAGCCTTGATTTTGGAAAATTGGCAAGTGTCTGGCTATGTAAGTCTGTCCAACGCAAAGTAATTCGAAGAACAGGCCAGCACCAAGTAATACGTCGACTCGCTGCGATTTGTAGAACGATGAATCGGCGAGTGCTATGTTCTTCGGGATATTCCAGCTGGTTATGTCGATTCCGATATGAGGGTGGTAGTCCGTGATTGTCCGTGTGACAACGGTCGAGAATGCTGCGCTGTATTTCCGATCAAGGGATTGAGCAGCGAAATCGACTGCTGCGTTCGACGACAGAGAAGCTTCACCTATTCCGGAAATTGAAACTTTTCGTGTGACCAGCTGCCATTGGTTGGCCAGTCTACTAGTGACGCAATTTAATTGTGATGCTGAATCGAGTAAGGCACGACATGGTATAAAAGTGCCTGCTCTGTTTTTAATGTATATGATGGCTGTGGGCAACAATACGTAATCAGCTGACTGCGTTTTTGTGTTCTCAGGAGCATGGTTTGAGCCAGTTGTGATTAGCGTTTGCTGCCGCTCAATTGTTCCATGCTGAGCATTCGGAGCGGTTGACGTCCAGGGAATTTGGCCTGTATGCAGCAGGGTGTGATGCTTTTGCTGGCAGTGTCTGCAATGTCCAGCTCGACATTGCTGTAAGGCATGACCTTTACGAAGGCAGTTAAAGCATCGATGTATACGCTTGGCTTCATTATAGCGCAGAGACGGAGATAGGTTGGCAAAACGAGGACATTTAGGCAGGAAGTGATCCTTTGAGTCGCATAAATGGCATGCTTTTGTGGTGCTGGTAGAGGCTACAAGTGAATTTCCACCATTCTTCTTGTGTGCAACCTGTAAACTGGCTGAATGCAGTATAGCACCTTCCATGTTCTCCAGCTTGCGACATCTGCGCTCGATAAAGGACTCCATATTTGACCATTTCGGGATCTTAGATTCCAGAGACTCTTCCCATTTCTCCTGCGAGTTTGCGTCTAGCTTGCGACTTATAATATTAATAAGAAGGCCATCTGCGATTTGCTCACGTGTTGCTATTGTACCGACAGCTCGAAGATGAGCGTTTACGTTATCGCTAAGAGCACGTAGGCTCTGTGCAGATCCATTTGCAACAACTGGCAACCCAAAAATCGAGCGTATGTGCCCCTGAAATTGAAGCAACTTGTTATCAAAGCGTCTTATAAGAAGTTCCATTGCCTTTTCGTAATTTTCTTCAGAGGGCTCCAATGACTCGATGGTGTCAATTGCAACACCGCTGTAATAACTCACTCAAATCACTTTGTTTTTGGCTTGGGTTTTCTTTATTAATGAAGCGGAGAAGGTTCCGCTTCATTTGAATATTCTTTTTCTTCTGTTCTTACGATCTACATATAAAAGGTTTCTTAGCCTAAGGCTTAGAGGAAGCGCTGCCAGCGTAGGCTGCAGCGCTGCGACGCTTATGTATATATATATGTATTGTCGCCAGACGACGACTCTGGAGGAGAAGTAGTGCTATAGGCATCCATAGTAAACGGTCAGCGCATAGCCAGCGTGAGAATGCTGACTATGCATTTATATATGTATATACGTTAGCCCCTTCAAGTGGATGCTCATATTACGCATACACTTGGGCCGGACTGTTTATGTACATATTGCAACAAAGTGCTACAATATGATCGTATGTTATGAATACATACGAGTACAGTGTTTAATCGATATAGGTGCATACCACATCTCCCTCCTTTTGAAAAATAACGTAACTTAGTGTAGTTATTTTATTTACTTATATATATATATTATTTTTATTATGTTTTTTTTTTTTTTTTATTATTATTATTTTTTTTTTTTTTTAATAATAATTTTTTTTGAAAATTTAAGAAAGTATTGAAAATTTAAAAATATTGATATTAACAATTGTTAAAATAAAAATAAATTTTTTTTTTTTTATGTGTAATTAAAAAAAAATTTTTTTTTTTTGTTTTTCGTTTAATCAAAATTAAATTTTATGATTTGTAAAGATCAAAAATAAAGAAAATAAAGAAAAATGTATTTTTGTATATTTAGTATAATTGTTTTGTTTCTTATGGGTGGCCAACCCTACAAAATATATTAAGAATTGAAAATTTTTAACCTATCTTTATGGACTATCTGTTTTTTATTTTTATACCCTTCGACCATTGAAAATGGTCAAAAAAGGGTATACTAACTTTGTGCAAAATGTATGTAACAGGCATAAGGAGGCGTGGCAGACCCCATAAAGTATATATATTCTTGCTCAGGATCACTAGCCGAGTCGATTGAGACATGTCCGTCTGTCTGTCCGTCTGTCCGTCTGTTTGTTTGAGACAACAGATCTCAGCTATTAAAAAAGCTAGAGACACCAAATTTGGTATGAAGGTTCCTATATATTCGGGGCAGGTGAAGTTTATGTCAAATGTTTGATGCCACGCCCACCGCCCCCGCAAATCGGTAATTTACGATTATTAAGCAAAGTATTAAACTTATAAAGTTCTGCTTTGGTATGTATAAAGCTGAATGCAATATAAACATATTCTCGAAATTAAAATCCGATCGGACCAATAACACAGAAGTTATTCAAGTCAACGTTTTCAGTACAAATGTTCGGTACGAGCAGCAGCCGACGCGCTGCTTTGAGCAGTCGACGCCGACGTCGACGTTGCGTCGTGTCGCTTTACTCTTTACGCGCGTCGCTGTGTGAGTGCGAGCGAGTAAGCTATATGTAGTAGAAGAATTTGTGCAGAACTTTTGTTTGAAATTATGAGTATAGTTACACGCTTGTAACGGATTTTAAAAATTGGGAGAAGGGTATCTTACTGTCGGGCGCCCGACTGTAGCCTTATAAACTTGTTGTTTCCTACTATTGTAATATTATTATTATCTCCTATCCCTGAAACTAAGTATGGTCCTAAATAGTTATTATCTAGCTTATGTCCTGTTTCATTTTTTAATAAAACTTTATCTCCCATTTTTAATACAAAATATTTCGTATCTCTATCATAACTTATTTTTATACCCTTCGACCATTGAAAATTGTCAAAAAAGGGTATACTAACTTTGTGCAAAATGTATGTAACAGGCATAAGGAGGCGTGGCAGACCCCATAAAGTATATATATTCTTGCTCAGGATCACTAGCCGAGTCGATTGAGACATGCCCGTCTGTCTGTCCGTCTGTCCGTCTGTCCGTCTGTATGAGACAACAGATCTCAGCTATTAAAAAAGCTAGAGATACCAAATTTGGCATGAAGGTTCCTGTAAATCATAGGCAGATAAAGTTTATCTCAAATTTTTGATGCCACGCCCACCGCCCCCGCAAATCTGTTATTTGCGATTATTAAGCAAAGTATTAATTCCATAACGTTCTACTTTGGTATGTATAAAGCTGAATGCAATGTGAACATATCCTCCAAATTACAATCCGATCGGACCAATAACACAGAAGTTATTCAAGTGAACGTTTTCAGTACAAATGTTCGGTACGGGCAGCAGCCGACGCGCTGCTTTGAGCAGTTGACGCCGACGTCGACGTTGCGTCGTGTCGCTTTACTCTTTACGCGCGTCGCTGTGTGAGTGCGAGCGAGTAAGCTATATGTACTAGAAGTTTTTGTGCAGAATTCTCCGTTTGTAACGGATTTGGAAAATTGGGAGAAGGGTATCTTACTGTCGGGCGCCCGACTGTAGCCTTACCCACTTGTTCTATCTGCCTTTGCTTTTTCAAGCATTTTCCTTGCTCTTTTGTAAGCTATCTCTAGTCTTATCTTAACTTCTTTCGAATAGTCATCCATGTTATAAATGGGATCTATTCTGTCTATCTTGTTAAAATCTGCGAACTGTCTTGGTAATCTTCCAAATACTAGTTCATATGGACAATATTCGTGAACTACTGATGGTGTTGTGTTGAAACAATAAGTAAAATATTGTATCCAAACATCCCAATCAGTTTTGTCAACAGAAATGTAAGAGCGAACATACTCGTTAAATGTTCTGTGACTTCGTTCTATTGTTCCTAAAGTCTGGTGATGGTGTGCGGTTGAAGTAATGTTCTTTATCTTCATATATTTGCACAAGTCGTCTATTATTTGATTTTTATACTCTGTTCCCATGTCCGTAATGATTGTTTTCATTGGACCGTACTTGAGTACAAACTTTTCAAATATAGCCTTAGCAACTGATTTTGCACTTTTGTTTGGTATGGGTACCGTAACCAAATACTTAGTTAAATCACATATTATAGTGACAGCATACTCATTTCCATCTTCTGATCTTGGAAGTGGACCAATGGTATCTATCAAAACTATATCGAATGCTGTTGCTGGCGTTTCAGTTATAATCATTGGCATTTTCGTGTGTTTCAACGTTTTAGCCTGTTGGCATTTTAAACATGTCTTAATATATTTACTTATTGCCTTGGTCAATTGTGGCCAGTAATAACAGTTTTTTATTTTCTTCAGGGTTCTAGAAATTCCTGAGTGGCCTCCTTCTGACGGATCGTCATGATATTTAGACAGAATTGCTTTAATTTGAACCTCAATATCTTTATCTATCTTAGTCACCTTATTTAATAGCGCTATTTTTAAATTTTTTAGTATTCTGTTGCCCTTTTCTTTAAAATTCATAATAGTGACAAACTCAAAGATTTGTTCACTTGGTGACAATTGCGTTTGAATGATCTTATTTATTCTTGCTTCTTCATTAAGCCTTTGAAAAAACTGATCTAAATCGATTTTTTCATTAGAATAAAAATTAGTCATATCGAAACGTGTTATAATATTTTTGCCTCTTTTTAACAAACACTTATGTTTGTCTATTTTGAGAACAACATATTTTTTGGCATCAATGTTATTGATTACCTGATAGATATTGGGCATATTTTCCTTTTCTATATTCAATTCGGGTTCGTGCAATATTTCTCCTGCGCAGCAATTTTTCTGTCTTGCTGAAGCTCTCGTTTCAACCTTCAGTACCTGTCTATTCATGTCTTTAAGCTCTCCGATGGTTATTCGGGAAAGAGCATCTGCTATATAGTTATTTTTCCCCTTGAGATATTCTACGGTAAAATCGTATTCTTCAAGATCCAGACGCATTCTGGTTAACTTGGAACTCGGATTTTTCATTGAAAAAAGGTATGATAGTGGCCTATGGTCACTCTGTACTAAGAAATGCCTATCATATATATATGGTCTAAAATGATTAATTGCCCAATGAATAGCTGCTAGTTCTTGTTCTGTAGTGGACTTATTACTTGCACCTTGTGTAAAGGTTCTTGAAGCGTATGCCACTGGTAGCTGTTGACCGTTATGGTCCTGAGATAGTACCGCTCCACACGCCTGTTTACTGGCATCTGTGGTAATGCAAAATTGTTTGCTGAAGTCTGGGTACTGAAGAAGTGTTGGTTTCATTAATTCCCTTTTCAGATATTCGAATGCTTCGTTGCATTCGCTTGTCCATTCAAATGGAACATTCTTCTTACAAAGCCTCGTTAAGTGGCGTGATTTCTCAGAGAAATTCTTAATAAATCTTCTGTAATAATTACAAAATGCGACGAATCGTCTAGCTTCGTCTGCATTCGCTGGTTGTGGGTAGTTTTTAATTACCTCATATTTAGAGTCATCTGGTAATATACCTTTATCAGTACATTTATGACCTAAATATGTAACCTCTTTCATAAAGAAAGTACATTTTTCTGGATGTAGTTTTAAATTATGTTGTCTACATAATTTGAAAACATCGGTTAAATTCTTAAGCATATGCTTTTCGGAACAACCGACTACGACTAAATCATCCATATACAGAAAAGCTTGCGAAGGCTGTAGGCCTGTGAATGCAAGTGTCATCATTCTTTGAAATGAATTGGGGGCTATCTTTAACCCAAATGGTAATCGCGTGTAGCGATATGAACCTGTCGAAGTTGAGAATGATGTTATATTTCTTGACCTTTCGTCTAGTTCGATTTGGTGAAATCCTGACATAAGGTCTAGGCACGAGAAATATTTTGCTCGTCCTAACTGATCAAGAATATCTTCTATTCTTGGAAGTGGGAATTTATCTGCTAGCAGTTTCTTATTGATCTGACGATAGTCAACTACTAATCGCCATCTCTTTTCCGCCGAATTGGGCAGTGACTTCTTGGGTACCAAGAGAAGTGGGCTATTATATTCTGATATAGACGGCTCAACAATGCCGTCTCTTATTAATTTGTCAACTTGCCTTTGAATTTCTGGCTTTTGACTTTCTGGCATTCTATAATTCTTAATATATACAGGGGTCTTATCGTTCAATCTCAATTTTTGCCTATAAAAATTATTAGCTGATACGGTTTCTGTTTCGAGACCAAAAATATCGCTATATTCGGTGCATAATTCTGTTAGCTCGTTTTTGAATAACGATAGAAATTTAAGAAGCTTCAGTACTTCTGAAGTTCTTTGCGGACTATTATCTACATTGGCATTGTAAATATCGTAATCGTTCAATGATTCGCTTCTTATGTTTGCGCTGTTCACAAAAGCGTCTTTATTAGTTGTATTTATAATCAATCGAATCATCACGTTCTGAGTATTTACAAGTGCGCTTGCTACTATTATTCCAGGTTGCAATTCCTGGTTAGGTATTAGGACGTTTGTGTCAGTAGTCAAAATATTAATTTTTCGGATGACTTCGGATCTTGCTGGCAAAACTATTTCATTATCTAATGAATGTATTATAGGAATGTTTATGTTCCTGAAATTATTGGGCCTAAAAGTGAACCAATCTTCTTGGTCATGGAATTCTAAAATACAATTGTATTTTTTAATGAAGTCCAAACCAATTATACCACCTCCTGGTATGGGAAAATTGTTCGGTACAATATGGAATTCAAATGGTATTGCTGCATTTGCAACGCACATATCTAATTCAATAGTACCTAGGGATTGTATTGTCCCTTGCCCTATGCCTGATATACTTGTAGTCTTTCGCAAATTTAGTTTATTTAAATTGTTATTTCTGCATTTAAGCAGTGAAATGTCTGCACCTGTGTCTATCAAAAGAGTTACCATTGAATTGGTACTCATATTTTTTAATTGAATAAAAATGCTTAAATTGAGATTGATTTTATAAAGTTTTATTGCTGACTGTTGCTCAAGGGGGCTGTCTGGTTTTCCGAATTTACGTTTCTTACATTGTTAGTGCTATTCCGGTTGCTGTTATTGTTTTGGTTTTGGTTACCACTATTGTAACCTCCACCTCTATTATTATTCTGGTTACCGCCACGTCCTCTATTTCCTCCGCGGTAACCACCTCGGCCTCTATAATTGTTATTATATTTATTATAATTACCTCGGCCATTACCTCTGTTTTGGTAATTTCCTCGGTTATTATTACCTCGAAAGTGTCCTCTATTGTTATAGAATAACACACTATTCGAATTGCCAGTCATTTCTGTACAGCAGTGTATGTATTTTTCAATCACGCTATTCATCGTGTTGAAATTTCCTGCTTCTAGAATGGTCTTGAGCTTTTCGTGCTCACAATTCTTTGTCATTGCAGAGATCGCATCTTTTGTGGCGAATTTATCTGCATTGTTAGAATCTAGACCGTCATCTATGTAGGCTGCCTCAAGCGACCTACGTAGGCTTTCAATTTCCGTGGTATACTGCGCTGCAGTTTTACCACGTTGTTGTGTATTTAGCAATTTTGCTTTAATGACATCAGGCGATTCGCCTTTAACTGATGCCTTTAATACACATATTATTCCGGTAATTGTCCTTTCATTTTCAACTTTGTATGACAAAGGGCCAATTATTTTTGTCTTGATGACTTCGACGGCTAACATCTCCTGATCTCCTTTCGTGAGATCTGTTAACCGGAGGGCCGTTAAAAATCTATTTAAGTTGACTTTCTTGCCATCGAACTCGGGTATCGTGGACGAAATTTGTCGCACGTATTCCCTTGAAGCTGCGGCTGATTCTGTCATTCTGTCTAAGTCTGTGTTTGTAGGCTCTGAACTCTCTTCTTCTATTTCTGGCAATTTAATTGTTGCCGGTATTGTAAGATCGTGTAGATCTTCTTCTTTAACCTCCTGTTCAGAGTCCTCTTCTTGATCAGAGTCTTCTGATACTTCTGTATTGTCACCTGTTTCAATTTCAACTGATGTGTTGAATATTGTAGGGACAGTCAGATTTAAATTGTACTTTTTCCTTACTATTAGTTTATCTCTAAACCTGCTTAAAAATTTTAACGCTTGCGTTAAATGTATCCTAGTTAATCTATCTTTATTTATGTTAAGCAATTGGCGTGCTTCATTAAAGCATTCTACCAATATTTGTGCATGCCTATTGAGAGTACTTAGTTGTATTTCTCTATTTTGGCTTATGCACTTGTATGATTTGTCGAAATTCGTTTTAATTTCCTTTAATAGGTTTTGAATTTCTTGCCAGTCCATTTATATTTTAATATAAATTTATCTGTGCAAGAGAATTTTATATATTCTTACCGAGCCTAGATAGATATTATCTTCAACTACTTGTTGTACCTTTACATAAGGTAAAGTTGATAATACCATGGCTTTCTCTACTTTCGACAAATGTAACAAAGGACTTGTACATACATCAAACGTATTGATGTATTGTTCCTCAAATTCATGTACGCTGATAAACGTACGAAATTTACTTAAGATATTTATTGACCTTACTATAAATAATGGTTCCCTTTCTAAAATATCTTGAACTATTTCTTCCATTATTTTAATAAGACTCTCTTTAGAATCCTCGTCACAGCTGTCATTGGTAGATATTGTTGAATGTTCCCGTTGCTCCTTCAAAAATTTTTCAATTTCGTACCAATCGCCTTCATCTAACAAATCTAAACATTCTGCTATGTTGTTAATGATGTCCATTTCAAAATATATTTTGTTTTGTTTCATGGCTCTTATTTTTATTTTTGTTTATATTCTTATTCTTGAAAATTAATTAGAGTTTTTATTATATTATATATTTTTAAAATTTTTTTTTTAAATAATTTTTTTTTTAATTTCAATTTTTTTTTTTTTTAATTTTATCTAGATCGTTGGCTCTGCTCTCATATTTTTTTTTTAAACATTTATTATGGAGCTTGTACAATTTTACGAGCGCATTTACGATCATTATAATGGCTATTATGCCCAGGATCAAAGTGATCCAATCTAAGTTATTTGTACTTACTTCTACTTTATTTATGACATTAGCGGTAGAGTCTACCGACTTTGTGTCTATTAGTCCCATATTGGGCGTTCTTATTATGTTCTCTCTTAATATAAAATTATTTTTGCTTTCCCTATCTCTATCTACATCTACCTTGTAGATCCCTATTGTCTATAGTTGACATACATTTTAATTGACGCTATTGCATCGTCTAAAACGCCTTGCGGCGGTGAGAAGTTTAAAATTAATTCACCCGTGTGAATTTACAGATTCCCTTCCTAATATTTCGTTTGGCTTTGCAGGCCAAACTTCTCATCGGGCAGAAAAGATTCCGCTCAATGTTACAATTGGTTATTATATTAAAATGAAAAAATATGCATCGCAGTGCAATTGAAAAAAAAGTATGCAACGCAGTGCAAAGTAAAACAAGTGGATAAGGCTACAGTCGGGCGCCCGACAGTAAGATACCCTTCTCCCAATTTTAAAATCCGTTACAAACGTGTAACCACACTCATAATTTCAAACAGAGAATTCTGCACAAATACTTCTAGTACATATAGCTTACTCGCTCGCACTCACACAGCGACGCGCGTAAAGAGTAAAGCGACACGACGCAACGTCGACGTCGGCGTCAAGTGCTCAAAGCAGCGCGTCGGCTGCCGCTCGTACCGAGCATTTGTACTGAAAACGTCGACGTTAATAACTTTTCTGTTATTGGTCTGATCGTTTTGTAATTTGGAGGATATGTTCATATTGTATTCAGCTTTATACATACCAAAGCAGAACTTTATAAGTTCAATACTTTGCTTAATAATCGTAAATTACCGATTTGCGGGGGCGGTGGGCGTGGCATCAAACATTTGACATAAACTTCACCTGCCCCGGAAATATAGGAACCTTCATACCAAATTTGGTGTCTCTAGCTTTTTTAATAGCTAAGATCTGTTGTCTCAAACAAACAGACGGACAGACGGACAGACAGACGGACATGTCTCAATCGACTCGGCTAGTGATCCTGAGCAAGAATATATATACTTTATGGGGTCTGCCACGCCTTCTTATGCCTGTTACATACATTTTGCACAAAGTTAGTATACCCTTTTTTGACCATTTTCAATGGTCGAAGGGTATAAAAATTTTGCGCTCTTGGTAGCGCTGTCGGTAGTTGTTGTCGATGTTATGCGCTCTTTGTAGCGCTGTCGGAAGTTGCTTGAAGTAATTGTTCAGATTGATCCATCGTTGCTGTAGTGTGCGGATAGCGCACCACAATGTCCCGCGTTGGCGTAGTGAGCGGGCTGCCCACCACGTGGATAAGGCTGCTGCGTGTCAGCTGGTCGTCGCCGATCTTGGCACGCTGACACTCCCTCGCTGCTGTCTATTTCTGGGCTGCTGACGTTGATGGCTGCTCACAAGTCCCCAGGCAGTGAGGACTCCAGACTCCTCCGCAGTCCGGTGGGCAGGTCTTCTTAGGCTTCGTTAGTGCCGGTGCTGGTGCTGGACATGCTATTGGTTTTGGAACTTCATTAATTATTGTTATATTTTTTACTAGGTTCTGAGTGAGTTTTCTCGAGTTTTTGGGTTTTTAATTCTTGCTGATATTGCAGCAAGTGGTCTAGCTCTGCATGTAGCTTTAGGGCTTTCGACCAAACTGGGGGCGTTTTCTGACCGTATATTAGCCACTTTACGTGGGCTATACGTTTGTTCAGCTTTGTCTTTAGACCGCCGCGGTTCTTCCCCATATCTCAATACAACTCTACTCACTCAGATTCGTTCTCCATTTGGCAATTGTAATGTTAAGTCTCGGTATTTTTTAGCATTCCAGTCCAGTTTTCCTCCTTTTTCCTTTATTTATTTATTGGTGTGGTCAATTTGTCCATCGTTGGACGACTGTCACGGTCGCCATGTAATAACTTGGGTTTTCTTTATTAATGAAGCGGAGAAGGTTCCGCTTCATTTGAATATTATTTTTCTTCTGTTCTTACGATCTACATATAAAAGGTTTCTTAGCCTAAGGCTTAGAGGAAGCGCTGCCAGCGTAGGCTGCAGCGCTGCGACGCTTATGTATATATATATGTATTGTCGCCAAACGACGACTCTGGAGGAGAAGTAGTGCTATAGGCATCCATAGTAAACGGTCAGCGCATAGCCAGCGTGAGAATGCTGACTATGCATTTATATATGTATATACGTTAGCCCCTTCAAGTGGATGCTCATATTACGCATACACTTGGGCCGGACTGTTTATGTACATATTGCAACAAAGTGCTACAATATGATCGTATGTTATGAATACATACGAGTACAGTGTTTAATCGATATAGGTGCATACCACACCGCTCAGGCAAGACCGCAGATGCTGTAGCTTTTCAATCTTACTCAGATCCTCGTTGCTACCAACAACTGTGTTGAACATCGCATAGAACTCGGGTCAATCTTCATATTTTCCATTAAATGTTGCCAGTTGCATCTCCGGTAGTCGAGACCTGCGAGTGCAAGTTTGGTTCACATGGTCGTTGAATCTGGGAATTGTCGTTGAGTTGAGAGCAGTGTGACGAGCCTTGACTGCATCCAATTGACGAGTGTGCCTTGATTTAACTTTCCAATAAATTTCGGCGAATTCAGTGCCCGTATTCAACGCCAGCTCCAAGAAGTCAAATTTCTCAAGCGCGGTCTGAGCCTGCATCTGGTGTACGTATGTACGCGAACGAAAGCGAGATCGAAAATGTTTGTAAAGGGAGATCAAAAAATGCGGCGGCAGCGATTGCGCGAATAAATTACGAATGTGATACTAAAGGGTTTAGAATTACATTTAATTTTTATAATATCACGTCGGGGTCACCAATGTTTACGGGTTCACTGATTTGTGCAACTTTCGTAGTTTTTATTTTAATGAAAAGCAAGGGTTTGAGTTCATTAATTTTAATTGTGCCGCTGCACTTTTTACATGTTTGGTGAGAAGAGACTGTTTATACCCGCTACTCATAGAGTAGAAGGGTATTATAACTTTGTTCGAACCGAAAATGTATGTAACAGGCAGAAGGAGACATCTCCGACCCCATAAAGTATAGAAGTTAACATAGAGTTAACATACAGGAGTTAACGAGACTGTCTGTAACGTTCACACGTTCGCCGGCCACCTGACATTAGAGCCGTTTGGCAACACTAGATCAACACTTTTAGGTGACAGGGCTAGCTTCGCGTTAAGAATATTTTGTACTTAGTTTTTAGTTGGACTTTGACGATTAAAGAGTTCAGTATCGTAACAGGACAAAGTCTTTTTATTTGGAACAATAATCTGAATAAATAAAAAACTGGCGCCCAACGTGAAAAAACCCGAGTGAAATCAACTCACATTTTTTCGATACAGAAGTACGAAACAAATAAATAAAACAATTAAACTTTCATATAATTACAAAGATAAAACCCTGACCTTAAGACCAAAAGAACTGTGGCTGGCTTGGTGTATAAAATTGTATTATATTGAAAAACATAAAATAAATAAAGAAAATAACAACCAAACCAATAAAAAAAAACGACAACTAAAACGGCAGCAAGCAGCAACTGACACTCGCCACCAACAACAACAACGAAGAGCAAAGAAACTGATGACAGCGGAAGAAGCACCAACAGAAGTAAACGGCAGCAAGCAGCAAGTGACAACCGCCACCAGCAACAACAACGAAGAGCAAAAGACAGCGGAAGAAGCACCAGCAGAAGCAGCTATTAATTTTATAAAAAAAACATGTGAGTAGAGTGCTCATTTTTTACAAAACTGAAAAATAAAAATCCGAGAATAGAAACAAAATTTCAATCTAAGGACATTTCAAAATCAATCTTTGTAAAGAAAATTTTTTGGCCCTCTATATTTGAGCAACCTTATGAGTGACAGTGAATTGGAGGACCTGGTGTCTGATATTTCTCAACGACTAAAAGAAATTAAGACAGAACGAAGCACTGCTAATAGTGAAAATAATTGGTGGTCCGATCAACGATTAATAGGCAAAATTAACATTGATGCTAATAGTTTAAAAATTCTAATCGAGACTGCAGTCAATGCTGCACTCGACCACCAAGCAAAAAGTTTTGCATCAAAGTTACAAGTAGAAGATAAATTCAAAAGTTCTCAAATAACCACACCAGAGGTTGAGGTATTTAAAGACGCAGAGATAGATACGAGCGTCGAGTGCCATGAGACACTTGACATTGTAAAATCAGTTCCCGAATTCGAAGGGAAACATGAGACATACGTGTCTTGGCGAAAAGCTGCACACACAGCCTACAAAGTTTTTAAGGTATACCAGCGCAGCTCAAAACATTACCAAGCATTGGGTATTATAAGAATCAAAATAAAGGGCCCTGCTGACATGGTGCTGTCCTCATATGACACACCACTGAATTTCAAAGCCATAATAAATAGTTTAGACTTTACATACGCTGACAAGCGACCAATCTATCTAATAGAACAAGAGCTGTCAACACTTCGTCAAGGAAACTTGACATTGATCGAATATTATGATGAAGTTGAGCGAAAGCTTACGCTCCTCGTAAATAAAACTATCATGACATATGACGCTTACTTGGCTGCTTCTCTCAATGAGAAATACAGAGCAGATGCTTTAAGAGTATTTATCTCTGGAACTAAGAAACAGCTAAGCGACATACTATTCTCAGCGCGACCAAAGGATTTGCCATCGGCCTTAGCATTAGCTCAAGAGGTCGAGTCAAATCACGAACGCTTTCATTTTGCAAATAATTATGCAAGAAGTCTGGAAGACAGGGTTCAGCGAAATGAGCAACGTTATCAAAAACAACAGACTACAGAAAGCTCGCAGCAAGATAAACACCCATATTATCTTAAACCGCGAGTACGTAATAATGGCCCGCCTCAAAGACAAGAGGCACCACAGCCAATGGACATGGACAGTTCGTCTAGATTTAGGCAAACCACACAACACCAGGCAAATCAAGGGGTTCGCGCCTACTCCCCTTTTCAAAATCAAATCCAAAAAAGACCCAATAGTGGAACAGCTAGGTTTACAGGACCAAAGCAGCAGAGAATAAATAACATCTCACAAGAAGATCACCAATATGACCCAAGTGAACAAGAATATAATACGATCGCCGAGTCCGAGGTAGCTGATTTTGAAGGTGAAATTGCACAAACTGAAGAGCTTAATTTTTTAGAAATGACTCCCTGTTACCGTTTGTAGAGCGAATGATAGCAGGGAACACAATAAAATTACTGATCGATACAGGGGCCTCGAAAAACTATATAAAACCTCTAGGGAATCTTAAAAACATAACACCGGTAAACAAACCCTTTTTGGTAAAATCCCTTCACGGTTTTAACCCTGTTCAAAAAAAATGTTTTATGCATCTCTTTAACACTACAACAACATTTTTCATTTTGCCGAACCTTTCAACGTTTGATGGCATAATAGGACTAGACCTACTTAACAGAGTCAACGCTACACTAGATTTTAAAAATAAGATATTGCGTACCGAATCTGGATCTGAGGAAATTCAGTTCCTAAGGTGTGCAAATGTAAATTTCACAGAAGTTGAAAACATAGAGGTCCCAGAAAAAAATAAAAAAGAATTTCAGGAAATGCTGAAAGCTAGAACTAATATCTTCGCAGACCCTAACGAAGCCCTTCCATACAACACTAACATTGTAGCGACTATAAGAACGGAAAATGAGGACCCGATATATTCAAAATTATACCCCTATCCGATGGGAGTGACTGATTTTGTAAACGCAGAAACAGAAAGTCTGCTAAAAGATGGTATAATAAGACCATCACGATCCCCCTATAATAATCCTGTGTGGGTAGTAGACAAAAAAGGAACAGACAAAAAGGGAAACAAAAAGAAAAGACTTGTAATTGACTTCAGAAAATTGAACTCTAAAACTATTGCCGACAAATACCCCATACCCAATATTGTAGCCATACTGTCAAATCTTGGTAAAGCAAAGTATATTACAACGCTTGACCTAAAATCAGGATTTCACCAAATCCTTCTTGCAGAAAAAGATGGAGAAAAAACAGCTTTTTCTGTACGTAACAGGAAATATGAGTTTTGTAGACTGCCTTTTGGACTAAAAAATGCTCCTAGTATTTTCCAAAGGCCTATTGACGATGTGCTTAGAGAGAAGATCGGAAAATCATGCTATGTTTACGTTGATGACGTAATCATTTTTTCAGAAAGCATGGAAGAGCACGTGCAGCACATCGCATGGGTATTAGATCAATTGTATCAGGCAAATATGAGAGTTTCATGGGAAAAGTCACAGTTTTTCAGAGTAAAGGTCGATTATCTCGGATTTGTGGTCTCTCGGGGGGGCATTTCAACAAACCCTAGCAAAGTTGAGGCAATAAGCAAGTTTCTAAAACCGACAACCTTGTTTCATGTTAGATCATTCTTGGGTCTAGCAGGTTACTATAGGTGTTTTATAAAGGACTACGCCTCGTTAGCTAGACCGCTAACGGATATTCTGAAAGGAGACAATGGTAAGGTTAGTGCTGGTCGATCCAAGAAAATACCAGTGAACCTTGACGAAAAGCAATGTCAAACATTTGAGAAATTGAAAAATGTTCTGATTTCGGAAGATGTTATGCTGCTTTACCCTGATTATCAGAAACCATTTGACCTGACAACCGACGCCTCGTCCACCGTCCTAGGAGCAGTCCTATCTCAAGATGGGAAGCCGATTACTATGATATCCAGAACTCTTAAGGACCACGAGTTACATTTCGCAACAAACGAGCGCGAATTACTCGCAATAGTGTGGGCTCTTAAAAACCTAAGAACTTATCTTTATGGCGTACAGAATTTGAACATCTACACTGATCACCAACCCCTTACCTTTGCGGTCTCGGATAAAAATCCTAATGCAAAGATTAAAAGGTGGAAGGCTTTCATTGACGACCATAATGCAAAAATTTTTTATAAGCCAGGGAAAGAGAATAATGTAGGCGATGCTTTGTCCCGAAAAAGTTTTTTTGCCCTTGAAGAGGATGCGTCTTCCGATGTTGCAACCATACACAGCGAAGAATCACTAACTTACACTATCGACTCTTCTGATAAGCCTATAAACTGTTTTAGGAATCAAATTATTTTAGAAGAAAATGCGGTAGCTTCAACACGTACTATAATTATTTTTGGTCAGAAAACAAGGCACATCATACATTTTAACGATAAACAAAAACTAATGGAGTTGATGTTTGATGTGGTTAACAAAGATGTAGTGAACGCAATTGCATGTGACCTACCAATTCTCGCATTTGTTCAGAACAAACTTGTGGAAACATTTCCATCCACAAAATTCTGGCATACTAAGCGAATGGTCATTGATGTTTTTGATAAGAATGAACAGAAAGAAATAATTATTGCAGAACATAACCGAGCACACAGAGCAGCTCAAGAAAATGTAAAACAAATAATGCAAGATTATTTTTTTCCGAAAATGACTCGCTTAGTAAACGAAACTCTAGTCAACTGCAAAATTTGTAACAGAGCCAAATACGATCGGCATCCACAAAAGCAAGTTATTGGTGAAACACCCATTCCTTCCCAAGTAGGAGAAATACTACACATTGACATTTTCTCAACGGACAAAAAGTACTTTTTAACTTGCATAGATAAATTTTCAAAATTCGCCATTGTGCAACCGATAGCCTCCAGAACCATTATCGATATAGAACCGCCAATACTACAACTTATGAATTTTTTCCCAAATACCAAAACCATTTACTGTGACAACGAACCTTCTCTAAATTCCGAAACAATAAAATCACTATTAAATAACCGTTTTAATGTCCAAATCTCCAACGCTCCACCCCTACACAGCTCATCGAATGGGCAAGTAGAAAGATTTCATAGCACTCTTGCAGAAATAGCGCGGTGCCTGAAAATAGAAAAACACCTGAATGACACAGTTGAACTGATTCTTCAGTCAACTATTAAATACAATAAAACAATACACTCTGTTACCAACAAAAAACCAATCGAGATAATACATTACTCTGCACCAGATTTTGAAGCAGGTATAAAGGACAAAATGAATAAAGCTCAGGAAGCACAGATGAAAAAGTTGAATGAAACTAGAAGGAATAGAATTTTTCAAGTAGGTGAAAGAGTTTTTTTAAAATCAAATAGAAGATTGGGTAATAAATTGACTCCCTTGTATGAAGAAGAGGTAATAGAAGCCGACCTGGGAACAACAGTTCTCATTAGGGGGGAGGGTGGTCCATAAGGACAATTTGAAATAATAACTTTTTTTATTAATATTTTTTTATTCAGGATTTTGATCGTGCTACTTCTCGGAAATAGCCGAGGAAACTAAAGCATTAATGAATCATTTTTCCTAATCACACATAAAAAAGATTTTAGAATCTGATATAGGTCATTATATTACAGAGACATTATTAGATACAGTGAAAATTCAACATAGAAACGCTAGAGTATTAACATTCTTGGTACTGCTCTAAAGGTGGTAGCAGGAACCCTGATTTGACAACTTTGACAGGCTAATTTTAGCAATTTTTAATTGAATCAATAGACAAGCAAGTTGCTATAAATACAAGAGTGCAGGAAAAAACAATAAACTAACGGACACAATAAACATAGTAATCAATAATGAAAACAAAACAAATCGACACCGGCCACCTCTATGAAACACTTCTCGCAAGGGATCGAATTTTGATTTTAGAACTCGAAGCATATATATTGTCAGTAACCCCTGCAAAGATTGAAATTGTAAACCCCACCATTCTTGATTCTAAAGATTTAGAAAATTTATTAAATGAGCACTTACAAAGTTTTGTTAGACGATAATTTTTACATTTTATTATTAAATTCCCAAGCCCTAGTTAAGTTTGTAAAAAGGTCACTCTATTACCTTTCTAACACAATGACACAATAATAAATTTTACTGGATATAAGAGCGTAGCGGATTGCGATAATCATATTCTGGCGATTGGAAACTGCAGTACTACCCTCACATCAACATTCTGCAGAGAACTCCCTTTTACAACATACGCACAATAGCTGCACGCCGGCACTACTCGTTCCAGCCACCTCGAACAAGTTGAAGTCGTGGATGACGGTGTCATATTTATCAAGAATGGAATGGCATGATGGTTGTCTAGTGGCTAGTGTCTAGTGGCACGGAGAAGACTATCTACAGCACATTCCTTTTAACGTTCGAAGATGAAGTTAAAATAAATGGATCTTTGTTCCGCAACTCGAGAGCCACAGTTCAACGTCACCCAGGTTCGGCGGCAGCGGCACTCTTCAATATCACTGGACATCAAGAGGTTTTGAGCCTGCCATATATATCTACAACGACTGAACATTCAAAATCTGAGGTACATCGGCGACATCGAAAAACAACTCGTTACAAAACCTACAACCTTCAGTGTAACTATGCTTCTCGTGGCAATCATTGGACTCTCCATTTGGAAGTCGTATCAGAACCGCATGAGAGCAGGAAAATCAGCTTCCTTGTGAACTGCCATCGACAACTTAAGGAAGTCCGAGGACGGCCTTCAACTTAGTGAGGGAGGAGTTAACATAGAGTTAACATACAGGAGTTAACGAGACTGTCTGTAACGTTCCCACGTTCGCCGGCCACCTGACATTTGAGCCGTTTGGCAACACTAGATCAACACTTTTAGGTGACAGGGCTAGCTTCGCGTTAAGAATATTTTGTACTTAGTTTTTAGTTGGACTTTGACGATTAAAGAGTTCAGTATCGTAACAGGACAAAGTCTTTTTATTTGGAACATTAATCTGAATAAATAAATAACTTATATATTCTGAATCAGTATCAACAGCCGAGTTCATATAGCCATGTCCGTCTGTCCATCTGTCCGTCTGTCCGTCCGTCCGTCTGTCTGTCTGTCCGTCCGTGTGAACACCTGGATCTCAGCTATTGTAAGAGCTAGAGTTCCCAAATTTGGTGACAACATATGTTATTACTGCAGGCTGATCAAGTTTATTTTGGATTTTTGCCACGCCTCCACCCGCCCCATAAATTAATATAAACTGATTACAGCCTCAATATTAGCTTTACAGCAACTGTTTTATAAATACGTTATAAATACCATCTTGCGGACGTTTCGGGAAAATTTTAGTAAGATTGGACTATAAATGTGGAAGATATTAAGGAAATAGTAGTGCCATGTGACCACGTGTTTTTGTCTGTTTTATTTTGTTAGATATGCAAGATCCAGGTTCAACTCCGGCGGCAAGCACTTTTTTTCAATTATATGTACCAATATAATTTGCATTGATCATAATTGCAATTTTTTGGCGTTTGCTTAATAGACTTTGTGGCTGAGTGGATGTGGTCGTTGACTGTCGGGCGTGGTTTTTTGGGGTACTAGCTTTTTTTCAAGCATTTAACATATTTTAAGTTTAAGTATTTTATATGCATTTGATTAAACAGAATTTAAAAGGGAGGGAGTGAGTGAGTTGGCATTGTCTTACACACACACACACGGACACAATAATAATTTGTTTTTGTCCTGTACGACAAGCTGAATGGTCTTATAATGCAACTTTACCGATGAGATTCGGAATGCATTAATGGCAAAGCTGTTATAGTTGCAGAATGCATAGGTCGATTTTTTTTTTGTGAAGGTCCATGGTTCAAGACCTTCTCACGTCGGTTAAAGATTTTTTGTTTTTTTTTTTTGTTCATTTTTTTTTTGGAATATGCGTTATCTTTATTTAAAATCAATGTTAACGAAGTTTTTACTATATTTAAGGAAATTTAGAATATTTAGTCATATTTCGCAGCATACAGCAATGTATGTACAACATAAACGACAAATCTGGTTGGATTATTAAATTTCTCAATAAATATGTGAAGCACTATATAGGCGTCTCTTTTACACATTCATAATTAAAAGCCCTCTGATGAGTTCTAATTGGAAAGCACGGAAAGCAATGCGGCAACATCTAATAGGAACCACGTACAACTTTCATAGTCAGAAAAAATTTGAGACTGTGAGACGTGTTTTTTTCGATGGTGGTAGCGGGTATACCACAGTCGGGCGAGCTCGACTGTAGCCTTTCCGACTTTGTTTTCAACTGGGCTAAGTTAGACTTAACAGCTGCTAACATAAGACTTACCAGGTGCTTAGCATAAGACTTAACAGGTGCTTAGCATAAATTTAACATATGCTTAGAACATAGATTTGGACAGCTGATTTTAATCGTATGGCAAATTTGAGCAATTAGATAAAGCAGTGATCTGCCGCCAACAGTGGGCAATAGGTCGTTCTTTTCACTCGATATCTTGTGAAAGAATGGCACCAATAGTATAATTGAAGGCGTCCGTAGTCAAATAGAATGGCTTGCTGAAATCCGGAAAAGCAAGTTCTTCGGAAGAGGAAAGTATTGATTTCAGATTGTCGAAAGCTTCCAAGGCTGCATCATCACTCGCCGCGTGTTAGATTAGTCAGGGGTTTGGCGATTTTGGCATAATCGCGGATAAATTTCCTGTAATAAGAAGTCATACCAACGAATTTCCACAATTTCTTGATATTTTCCGGGGGCTTCATTTAAGATATAGCATTAATTTTTTTTTGACTGCTCTAAAACCGTCGTGACTGACGATTTATCCTAGGAATTCGACCTGGGTCGAGAGGAATTGTGTCTCGGATAAATTCACTTGAATTCTGGCCTTTTTCAGGCTCTCAAAGACTAAGCGAAGGTTCTTACTAAAGAAGATTATGTCGTCAATGTATACGTAGCATATTTTCCCGATGTGTTCCCGAAGAACGTCATCGATCATACGTTGGAAGATTGTCGGGGCGTTTTTAAGCCCAATAGGGAGACGGAGGAACTCGTATTTCCCATTTTACGTGGAGAAAGCCGATTTCACGGTGTCAGATGGTTTCATGTGGATTTGGCGTAACCCCGCGGTGCGGTGAGGTTTCGTAAAATATTTGGCTCCGCCGAGGCTGGCCAACGTAGAATTTATATCCGATATCGGATATGTGTCAGAAATTTTTTTGTGTAAATTGGGTCTCAAGTGTTCGTGCGGATCTCAGCCCTCAGTAAAACGAGGAGCGCCTTCCTGCGGGACAACCGTCTACGCATAACTAGTAACTAAAGGCATCGTTATCGATTCCTCGAATAAAAACGTCAATGGCCTTGTCCCTCGATTGTTCAGACAAGGCTCTAGCTACCTCCATTGAGTGTCTCATACCCTTTAATCCGTTGGGGATAAGATAAAGGTATTTATTCACCTCAAAAAAGTATTCCTCCAAGGTTTTATTACCCTGGCTAAGTAAACTAAGCCGGTGTTCTAGCGTTCGCACATCGCGGCATTCTCACCGCGGCGGGTACATTTTGGTTCACTTTTTATACCCTTCGACCATTGAAAATGGTCAAAAAACGGTATACTAACTTTGTGCAAAATGTATGTACCAGGCATAAGGAGGAGTGGCAGACCCCTTAAAGTATATATATTCTTGCTCAGGATCACTAGCCGAGTCGATTGAGACTTGTCCGTCTGTCTGTCCGTCTGTCCGTCTGTATGAGACAACAGATCTGAGCTATTAAAAAAGCTAGAGATACCAAATTTGTCATGAAGGTTCCTATAAACCATAGGCAGATCAAGTTTATATCAAATGTTTTATGCCACGCCCACCGCCCCCGCAAATCGGTTATTTGCGATTATTAAGCAAAGTATTAAGTATTTGGTATGTATAAAGCTTAATGCAATATGAACATATTCTCCAAATTACAATCCAATCGAACCAATAACACAGAAGTTATTCAAGTCAACGTTTTCAGTACAAATGTTCTGTAAGGGCAGCAGCTTGCGCGCTGCTTTGAGCAGTCGACGCCGACGACGACGTTGCGTCGTGTTGCTTTTCTCTTTACGCGCGTCGTTGTGTGAGTGCGAGCGAGTAAGCTATATGTAGTAGAAGAATATGTGCAGAATTTTTGTTTGATATTATGAGTGTAGTGTGACGCCGCATGAAGCGACGCCACATTTATAATTTAAGTTAACATATTAGAAACTAAAGACAAGATATCTTTAAGCCCGGCATACCCCGTAGTTATTTAAATACAGAAGCATAGGCATAGGCAAAGGCAGGGGCGTAGACAGATCACGCGAAACAGGACAAGAAACAAGAGAAACCCCAGTCACTCGGCACCCATACCTAGTAACAGTGCCTCGGTACCCAGAGCTTGTGCACACACAAGTAACGGTGCCTCGGTACCCAGAGCTCGCGCATTTAGGCAGGCAGCCGTCGAACACTTGCACAAGTAACGGTGCCTCGGTACCCAGAGCTCACGCATTTAGGCAAGCAGCCGTCGAACGCTCGCACCAGTAACGGTGCCTGGGTACCCAGAGCTCGCGCACACACAAAGTAACGGTGCCTCGGTACCCAGAGCTCGCGTACAGACAGCACGAGCCAACGGCTTCGCGGCCGATTTTTGGGCAGCGACGCCGGACCAGCAGCGACGCTGCTAGCAGAACCGCAGCAGCCAGGCTAGATCGGCCAAAGGCAGCGGCGACAGGCAGGCAGCAGCGACAGGCAAGCAGCGGCGACAGGCAAGCAGCGGCGACATGTACGCAGCAGCGGCGACGAGTTCGCAGCAGCGAAAAGGGAAGTCGCGAAATTAGGCCAAGGAGAGTTGATCCCGAGCAGCCAGCAGAGTAGGCAGCAAAGTGCTCCCTCTCAATGAAATACCAAGTGAAACAAAAGTAATTAACAGTGCCAAGTCCTGCCAAGTGCCAGACCAAGGACCCCAAAAGGACGAAACAACAACATGAATCCTGTCGCAGGAGAGTCAAGGTGAGCCGAAGTAAACATAAAACAATGAGAGCGCAGTTAGAGCTAGCGTAAATGGTGCGAAGTAGGAAGTAGGCAGGGACAAATTAAAATAAGGACTAGCGCTTAGAGATCGAAGAAAATCCAGTGAATAAAAAAACCATGTTAAATATTAACGAAATTTACCTGCAGTGATTATTTAAAAATAATATAAACGGTGTTACATTCTGCCCCTCTAGGGTAGGCAAAAGTGTCGTGTCCGTGTGTGTGCCGTTGTATTAGCAGAGTCGCGCTTTCTGGTATGCCGGTGCTCCGCTGGCCAGTAAGCGAGCCTGCGTGTACACACGCATAGTTCGTGTCGTGAGTGAACGTCAGTTGGCGAGTGGGTGCGTGAGCGTGTGCTTCAGCAAGTTGCGGCGTGGTGGAATACACCATCGAGCGACTTGTGGGAGCGCAGGCGAGAGTACCTGCGGTCACCGACATTTTGCACGACCAACGGCCGATCGTGAGTGTCGTGCGTGAACGATAGTTGGCAAGTGGGTGTGAAAACGTGTACCTTAACGAGGTTGCGGCGTGGTGCAATACACCACTGATCGGCTCGTGGGGGTACAAGCAAGAACACCTGCGGTCACGGGCGTTCTGTACGACCACCGATCGACCGTGAAGGGCGCCGTGAGCGAGCGATAGTTGGCAAGCGCGGTGCGAAGTGCGTGCACTTTACCTAGTTGCGGATGGTGGAATACACCAACGAGCGACTTAGGGAGTGCAAGCGGAAAACACCCGCGGCCACGTGCGTTCCTCACGATAGGCCGCCAACTCGGCACGCGTGACACGCGACACGTGCCCGTGAGCCTCGGAAGGACCGCGTGGTGGCGGAGACCACTACCACGTGGTTAGCAAACGAGCACACGTACATTATGTGGGTCATGCCCATAGCCGATACCCTGTAAACGACCCATTGAGGTATGACCTGCTAGTAACCTCTCTTACTAAAGTCATAGAAAGTCCTAGTATTTATAAATTTTCTGTAAAGACCCTGGCTAGACTGAGATATGTACCCCAGCCTGAGAAAGCATCCTTACAGATGGCGCCCGAGCAGGGACTACTATGACTAGACATTTAGTTTTGAGAATTTTCGTGGACTAAAGACCCACGTAGCAAATTTATGCAGGGTATAGCAGGCAGGCACAAGATCCACATTACAAGTTTCACACAGGGCACTCGTAGCAAAGAATAGACATAGACATCGATGCATGCATAGTTTTCATAGTTTTCTCATATCAGTCGTAGGACAGGTTCCACACGTGTCTACGACTACTGCGCATACTGACGTGGGCGCAAACTTTGACCTTGTGATTTTATTTTTACACGGCTTAACCATTTCTGCCATTTTAACTTCCTGCGCCGGCGCAGCCTGAGCGGCGACACCGCTCAGGCAAACTTGTATATAAGACTCGGTACCGAATACCGAGGGAGTCAGTCGCGGCCGGACCCGCCAGTAGTCAACATCGGTGACAAATAATTTTTGAAAAAAAAAACAAAATTTCCTGACAATACCGCGAGATACCCTAAGTGAAAACAAAATCGTGAACCAGACTATTTCGAGAACAAAACTAAGTGAAAACAAGATCGTGAACAAGACTAAGGGAAAACAAGACTAAGTGAAAACAAGACTAAGTTACGCACGTCACACCTACCTCGCGAGCAATTTTTTTTTAAATCAAGTGAAAACAGATTCAACTAACTCGTCCAACATGGGAACACGCTGGATCGCGTTCCGTAGGAAGAGCGAGCTGCAACTCATCCTCAAGGAGTTCGGACTGGACACGAGTGGTACAGTGGAGGAGATGCGAAGCCGGCTGGTGGCTTTCTCCAATCAGGAGGACCTGTCGAAGGAACAGCTGCAGCGACTTATGGAGCTAGAGGCTAGCTTAGGCAATGCAGTTACGCCGGAGCTGAAATCGCCTGGAGCATGCTCACGCGACACCTCACCGGCGCCGATGGAAGACGACGCACAGACCTTCATCCCCATACCAAGCTTGGAAGCTAGACGGGCAGCGAGCCCTTCAAGGAGCACTACTGTCCGGCACATCCCACCCGTTCCAGCGTCTATTGCGGCACTTCCAGCCGGAAGTAGGGCCAGCGAACCGGGCCACCGGTGGATAGCCCCATACGAGCCATATCGAGTCCGGAAATGGGGCGTAGCTTTCAACGGCGACGCTACAGATCCGTGGGGGTTCATCGAGCAGCTGGAGGAGAAGGCGGCACTGTACAGCATCGACCCACAACAATTACCACAGGCGGTAGCGAACGTGCTGACGGGCCAAGCAGAGGACTGGTTCAGGGTCAACACCCTTTACCAAGTTACCTGGGACGAGTTCAAGCAGGAGTTTATGGAGTTTTTCCTTCCCCCGCGCTATTTTCAATGACTGGAGGACGAGATCAGGAGCCGAGCCCAACGCCGAGGAGAACGATTTCGGGACTACGCCCTGGCACTAAGACTGATGATGCGACGTGCGAAGTACACCCCGGAGCAGAAGCTGGACTGGATTTACGACAACATGATGCCAGAGTATCAATTGTTTACCCGCCGACACGAGTTCCGAACGCTGGCTCAGCTGAGCAAACTTGTGACCACGTAAAAGACCACGAAGGAGCTGCAACGCCAAACGACGAGCCAAGTTGACCGACGGAGGGAGAGTCCGAAGCCACCGAACCCGCCAGTGACGACCAGCGCACCGCCAACAACACTGGCACCCACAGCAGCGACAGCCACTCCTTACACGACACCCACAGGGGCTACAAAGGGCGACCTGCAGCGCGTGTGCCACAATTGCGCTCAACCCGGGCATCTACAGGCGGACTGCCGAAATAGCCGCGTGTGGTTCTGCTGGGACTGCGATCGACACTGTGTACGCACGGTGGACTGTTGTCGACGACCCACGTCGGGAAATGCTGCGCGTTTTCAGCCGATGGGGAACAACATGGAGACGCCGCACCGCAGTTCCCAGGAGTAGCACCTCTGAGGTGCGGTAGTGGACGTGTCATCGCGAATGTTCGGATCGAGGGTATAACAACGGACGCCACGATCGACACGGGAGCCACACGCAGCTTCATCAGCGAGCGTATGGCGGCCAGACTGAGCACACCAGAGAACGAGCGAGCAGCACTTATCCGGATCAAGCTGGCGGATGGATCATCACGAGCCGTGACTCGAGCCTTGCGGGTGAGGATCCAGCTGGGCGAAAGAGAGACGACAGTACCTATGATGGTACTGCCCGTCATTTTGGACGACGTGATTCTGGGAATGGATTTCCTGTGCGGCGTCGAAGCGACTCTCAAGTGCGGCCGAGCAAAGTTACGTTTGCAAAGCACACTTGAAGAGGCAGCACCGACGCTCGGGACATCCCACGGAGCAACGGCGGACGCGGTGGCCCAAGACAGCGACAAGGTCACGGGCTTACCACCGATTTGTCCCGTCGCACGGCAGAAGAATCCGTTTAGGCAGCCCAGAGCACGAGAGGACACGAGAGAAGGCCCACGAGACACCGAGAGACAGTGCGGGACACACGAGGAAGGACAACGAGACACCGAGAGACAGAGCAGGACACAAGAGGAAGGACAACGAGACACCGAGAGACAGAGCAGGACACAAGAGGAAGGACAACGAGACACCGAGAGACAGAGCAGGATACAAGAGGAAGGACAACGAGACACCAAGAGACAGAACCGGATACAAGACGAAGAACAACGAGGCAGCGAGGAACAATCTAGGACACCGGCGAAGGCGCAGCAAGGCACCGAGCACCGGCGAAGCACAGAAGAACCAACAGGAGCACGAGCAGAAATACATCAACGAGACACAGAGACCAAGCGAAGACGCCGTGGTAGACGGCCCAAGACCAGCCACGCCGCCTTGCGGGGCGTCGAGGCACCTGGAACAAGGATAGCTACGGACGAAGAACAGGTGGAGGCCTTTCTACAGTCCGAGCTAGCCAAGTTCGACGGATTGATGGGGGTGTCGCCCATTGCGGAGCACACCATCACTATGCGGGATGCGTACCCCATCAAGCAGAGGTACTACCCGAAGAATCCGGCCATGCAGAAGATCATCAACGAGCAGGTTGATGAGCTTCTGCGAAATGATAGGATCGAGCCATCGAGGAGCCCATACAGTGCACCGATTGTACTGGTGGGGAAGAAGACCGGAGAGATGCGGATGTGCGTGGACTATCGCCAGCTTAACGCGAAATCCATCCCGGACGCCTACCCGTTGCCACGGATCAACCACATCCTGGAGAAACTCAAGGACGCGAAGTACATATCTTCGCTGGACTTGAAGAGCGGGTATTGGCAAATACCTATGGCCCGGGACAGCAAGGAGTACACCGCGTTCACAGTGCCTGGCAGAGGCCTTTTTCACTGGAAGGTGATGCCGTTCGGACTACATTCGGCCCCGGCTACATTTCAGCGGGCTTTGGATGGAGTCATTGGACCAGACATGGAGCCGCACGCGTTTGCGTACCTCGACGATATCGTCGTAGTAGGACGCACCCTCCAGGAGCATCTGGATAACCTACGAGAGGTGTTCCGGAGGCTTCGGAACGCGAACTTGCGCCTGAATAAGGCCAAGTGCAGCTTCTTCCAAAAGAGCATCATCTACCTGGGGCACCAGGTCAGCGAAGGTGGAATCCACACCGATCCCAGCAAGATCGCAGCGATAAAGGAACTCCAGCCGCCAACGACTGTCAGGGAGTTACGGAGATGCTTAGGCATCGCTTCCTGGTACCGGAGATTTGTGCCGAACTTCGCCACCCTGGTACAACCCATGTCGTCGTTGTTAAAGAAGGGCAAGCGATGGGTTTGGAGTGAGGAACAACAGCTAGCGTTCGAGGCTTTAAAGACGAGTCTCACGCAAGCACCAGTTTTAGCATGCCCGGACTTCGCTGAGCGCTTCACACTCCAGACAGACGCGAGCGACATCGGACTAGGAGCAGTGCTGACCCAACAGATCCAGGGAACAGAACGCGTCATCGCATACGCAAGCCGACGCCTCTCAGTAGCCGAAAGCCGTTATTCGACTACGGAGAAGGAGTGCCTGGCCATTGTGTGGGCGATAAGGAAACTGCGATGTTACTTGGAAGGTTACGAGTTCGACGTAGTCACGGATCACCTGGCGTTAAAATGGT
The DNA here is from genome assembly GCA_018901885.1 of Zaprionus kolodkinae. Classification (NCBI taxonomy): domain Eukaryota; kingdom Metazoa; phylum Arthropoda; class Insecta; order Diptera; family Drosophilidae; genus Zaprionus; species Zaprionus kolodkinae. The sequence goes on along the minus strand of JAEIFM010000169.1, from coordinate 32,599 downwards.
TGAACAGTATCGAGAACCCTAATGGACGGATTGCGCGCTGGGCGTTAGAGCTACAACAGTTCCGCTTCAACGTGCATTACCGCCGCGGGGATCAAAACATCGTAGCCGACGCTTTGTCCAGACAGCCCTTGGAGACTCTACAACAGGTCATTCAGGAGAGCCCACCCTGTGCGTGGACAACCCGGATGCTGGAGTTAACCGAGAGGGAACCCGAGAAGTATCCAGAGTACTTAAGGGAGAACGACCAGCTCTATCGACGAGGAGGTTTTCGCCCAGACGACGAGGATTACACACCTTGGAAGTTGTGCGTGCCGAAACCACAACGCCAACGGGTGTTACAGGAATGCCACGACCAGCCATCAGGGGGTACGGAAGACCCTAAATAGGATTCGCCAGCGATATTTCTGGCCAGGCCTCTTCCGGGACGTAGCACGTTACGTACGGAAGTGCGAGACCTGCCAGAAATTTAAGATTAGCCAACTGAAACCTCCGGGACAGATGCACACCCGGCAAGTACATGCACCCTTCGACGTGCTCTGTGCAGACTTCGTGGGACCACTCCCGCGCTCTACTCACGGGAATACCATGTTGCTGGTATTTTTCGACGCCTTTTCGAAGTGGGTGGAGCTGGTGCCCTTGCGCAAAGCAACGGCAGCACACCTGATGCGCTCGTTCCGAGAACGAATTCTGGCCAGGTTTGGAGTGCCGAAGATGCTAGTTTGCGACAACGGAACGCAGTTCACAAGTCGAGCTTTCGCGACGTTTTGCAAACAGTTGGGCATGACTCTGCAGCACACCGCGCCGTACACCCCGCAGCAGAACCCCACGGAGAGAGTAAACAGGACCGTGAAGACCATGGTAGCACAGTACCTGGGCGACCAGCAGCGAACGTGGGATGAACGCCTCCCCGAGATCAGCCTGGCGATCAACACCAGCGCCTCGGACACCACCGGATTTAGCCCAGCGTACCTCGTACAAGGGCGCGAGCCTCGTTTGCCGGGAGCCCTCTACGAGGAGGTGACGCCGGTCATACGGGCGGAATCACGGATGCCCGAGGAGAAGGAGCAACACCTGCAAGACGTTTTCAAGATCGTCGCCGAGAATGCGCAGCAAGCAAGCGCAGAACAAGGAAGACACTACAACCTACGCCGCCGAGAGTGGAAGCCGGCCATCGGCGACTTCGTACTACTGAGACAACATCATTTGTCGAAGGCAGCCGATGGATTCGCCGCCAAGTTGGCACCCCGCTACGATGGACCTTACCGGGTTTTGAGTTACATCTCACCCGCGATTCTACGCCTCCAAGACGTCGGAACGAAGAAGAGACGCCGTGCTGGATTGGCCGATCTGAAGGCTTTCCACGGAGAGGAATCGACCAACGAAGGTTAACAGGTACCGGGTGGGGTAGGCTTCCACTAAACTTCTAAGTGTAACCATAATGATCCTGACATACATGTAGTTATAAGATACCAGTAGAGCTTCGTGTTTCGCACCATTAGGGCCCGACAGAAGATAGAAAACAAAACCCACAAGTATTACTAAGCAACCTTTGTAAATTTATAGCCCCGAGTCGGATCGCGAATGGCGCATGCTGGTCTAGCGATCAACGGGAGAAGGCACGCGTCCACCTTATTCCTCGGTGAAGTAAGGGGGGTGTGACGCCGCATAAAGCGACGCCACATTTATAATTTAAGTTAACATATTAGAAACTAAAGACAAGATATCTTTAAGCCCGGCATACCCCGTAGTTATTTAAATACAGAAGCATAGGCATAGGCAAAGGCAGGGGCGTAGACAGATCACGCGAAACAGGACAAGAAACAAGAGAAACCCCAGTCACTCGGCACCCATGCCTAGTAACAGTGCCTCGGTACCCAGAGCTTGTGCACACACAAGTAACGGTGCCTCGGTACCCAGAGCTTGTGCACACACAAGTGACGGTGCCTCGGTACCCAGAGCTCGCGCATTTAGGCAGGCAGCCGTCGAACACTTGCACAAGTAACGGTGCCTCGGTACCCAGAGCTCGCGCATTTAGGCAGGCAGCCGTCGAACACTTGCACAAGTAACGGTGCCTCGGTACCCAGAGCTCACGCATTTAGGCAAGCAGCCGTCGAACGCTCGCACCAGTAACGGTGCCTGGGTACCCAGAGCTCGCGCACACACAAAGTAACGGTGCCGCGGTACCCAGAGCTCGCGTACAGACAGCACGAGCCAACGGCTTCGCGGCCGATTTATGGGCAGCGACGCCGGACCAGCAGCGACGCTGCTAGCAGAACCGCAGCAGCCAGGCTAGATCGGCCAAAGGCAGCGGCGACAGGCAAAGCAGCGGCGACAGGCAAGCAGCGGCGACAGGCAAGCAGCGACATGTACGCAGCAGCGCGACATGTTCGCAGCAGCGAAAAGGGAAGTCGCGAAATTAGGCCAAGGAGAGTTGATCCCGAGCAGCCAGCAGAGTAGGCAGCAAAGTGCTCCCTCTCAATGAAATACCAAGTGAAACAAAAGTAATTAACAGTGCCAAGTCCTGCCAAGTGCCAGACCAAGGACCCCAAAAGGACGAAACAACAACATGAATCCTGTCGCAGGAGAGTCAAGGTGAGCCGAAGTAAACATAAAACAATGAGAGCGCAGTTAGAGCTAGCGTAAATGGTGCGAAGTAGGAAGTAGGCAGGGACAAATTAAAATAAGGACTAGCGCTTAGAGATCGAAGAAAATCCAGTGAATAAAAAAACCATGTTAAATATTAACGAAATTTACCTGCAGTGATTATTTAAAAATAATATACCCGGTGTTACATTCTGCCCCTCTAGGGTAGGCAAAAGTGTCGTGTCCGTGTGTGTGCCGTTGTATTAGCAGAGTCGCGCTTTCTGGTATGCCGGTGCTCCGCTGGCCAGTAAGCGAGCCTGCGTGTACACACGCATAGTTCGTGTCGTGAGTGAACGTCAGTTGGCGAGTGGGTGCGTGAGCGTGTGCTTCAGCAAGTTGCGGCGTGGTGGAATACACCATCGAGCGACTTGTGGGAGCGCAGGCGAGAGTACCTGCGGTCACCGACATTTTGCACGACCAACGGCCGATCGTGAGTGTCGTGCGTGAACGATAGTTGGCAAGTGGGTGTGAAAACGTGTACCCTAACGAGGTTGCGGCGTGGTGCAATACACCACTGAGCGGCTCGTGGGGGTACAAGCAAGAACACCTGCGGTCACGGGCGTTCTGTACGACCACCGATCGACCGTGAAGGGCGCCGTGAGCGAGCGATAGTTGGCAAGCGCGGTGCGAAGTGCGTGCACTTTACCTAGTTGCGGATGGTGGAATTCACCAACGAGCGACTTAGGGAGTGCAAGCGGAAAACACCCGCGGCCACGTGCGTTCCTCACGATAGGCCGCCAACTCGGCACGCGTGACACGCGACACGTGCCCGTGAGCCTCGGAAGGACCGCGTGGTGGCGGAGACCACTACCACGTGGTTAGCAAACGAGCACACGTACATTATGTGGGTCATGCCCATAGCCGATACCCTGTAAACGACCCATTGAGGTATGACCTGCTAGTAACCTCTCTTACTAAAGTCATAGAAAGTCCTAGTATTTATAAATTTTCTGTAAAGACCCTGGCTAGACTGAGATATGTACCCCAGCCTGAGAAAGCATCCTTACAGTAGTTACACTCTTGTAACGGATTTTAAAAATTGGGAGAATGTCGGGCGCCCGACTGTAGCCTTACCTACTTGTTTCTTATTAACTTTTTTATATTTTATAATTTGTTTATAGGCCATTGCCACCGGTAGTCAGAGTTCTGACTGATCGGGCGCCAGTAAGGCAAGCTAAGTTATTTCTCGTACCCCCGTAGCTCACCTAGTTAAGATTTACAGCTCTCTTTGTTCTGGATCACCTTTGTTCGTTGTTCTCTAATAAAATGAGGGTCGCGTCGATTCGTTTCTTGTTATAATTATTTTATTACAAATTTTAATAGCTAAACTTCTCTCCTTTGGCAAGTGGCTTGCTTCAGCGTCAGGTAAAAAAGAGGGGGACGCTGACATCACCTGCCAAACTTGACAGCGTTTCCGCATCAAAGCGATTGATAGAAATGTAGCGCTGGAGTTAGGCGGGTAGCACACTACATAATATTATTACAGGTCCAAAACTGAAGAAGGTATATGGAGAAGACTCATAACTTATATATTTCTCTATTGATACAATTTTAGTTTAATATTGTCTTAAGTAAATTCCATGTTGCGAATATATTAATTTGTTTCCATATATTTAATTTTAAATATTCGGAAAGGCTACAGTCCCCCGGTGACTGTAAACTGATTACAGCCGCAATATTAGCTTTACAGCAACAGTTAAGTTAACATATTAGAAACTAAAGACAAGATATCTTTAAGCCCGGCATACCCCGTAGTTATTAAAATACAGAAGCATAGGCATAGGCAAAGGCAGGGGCGTAGACAGATCACGCGAAACAGGACAAGAAACAAGAGAAACCCCAGTCACTCGGCACCCATGCCTAGTAACAGTGCCTCGGTACCCAGAGCTTGTGCACACACAAGTAACGGTGCCTCGGTACCCAGAGCTTGTGCACACACAAGTGACGGTGCCTCGGTACCCAGAGCTCGCGCATTTAGGCAGGCAGCCGTCGAACACTTGCACAAGTAACGGTGCCTCGGTACCCAGAGCTCGCGCATTTAGGCAGGCAGCCGTCGAACACTTGCACAAGTAACGGTGCCTCGGTACCCAGAGCTCACGCATTCAGGCAAGCAGCCGTCGAACGCTCGCACCAGTAACGGTGCCTGGGTAGCCAGAGCTCGCGCACACACAAAGTAACGGTGCCTCGGTACCCAGAGCTCGCGTACAGACAGCACGAGCCAACGGCTTCGCGGCGGATTTTTGGGCAGCGACACCGGACCAGCAGCGACGCTGCTAGCAGAACCGCAGCAGCCAGGCTAGATCGGCCAAAGGCAGCGGCGACAGGCAAGCAGCGGCGACATGTACGCAGCAGCGGCGACATGTTCGCAGCAGCGAAAAGGGAAGTCGCGAAATTAGGCCAAGGAGAGTTGATCCCGAGCAGCCAGCAGAGTAGGCAGCAAAGTGCTCCCTCTCAATGAAATACCAAGTGAAACAAAAGTAATTAACAGTGCCAAGTCCTGCCAAGTGCCAGACCAAGGACCCCAAAAGGACGAAACAACAACATGAATCCTGTCGCAGGAGAGTCAAGGTGAGTCTTAAGTAAATTCCATGTTGCGAATATATTAATTTGTTTCCATATATTTAATTTTAAATATTCGGAAAGGCTACAGTCCCTCGGTGACTGTAAACTGATTACAGCCGCAATATTAGCTTTACAGCAACAGTTTTATAAATACGGTATAAATACCATCTTGCGGACGTTTCAGGAAAATTTTAGTAAGATTGGACTATAAATGTGGAAGATATTAAGGAAATAGTAGTGCCATGTGACCACGTGTTTTTGTCTGTTTTATTTTGTTAGATATGCAAGATCCAGGTTCAACTCCGGCGGCAAGCACTTTTTTTTTCAATTATATGTACCAATATAATTTGCATTGATCATAATTGCAATTTTTTGGCGTTTGCTTAATAGACTTTCTGGCTGAGTGGATGTGGTCGTTGACTGTCGGGCGAAAGGGTGCGAGTTCGAATCATACGCGATGCAAGTGGTTTTTTGGGGTACTAGCTTTTTTTCAAGCATTTAACATATTTTAAGTTTAAGTATTTTAAATGCATTTGATTAAACAGAATTTAAAAGGGAGGGAGTGAGTGAGTTGGCATTGTCTTACACACACACACACGGACACAATAATAATTTGTTTTTGTCCTGTACAACAAGCTGAATGGTCTTATAATGCAACTTTACCGATGAGATTCGGAATGCATTAATGGCAAAGCTGTTATAGTTGCAGAATGCAACAAATACTTCTACTACATATAGCTTACTCGCTCGCACTCACACAGCGACGTGCGTAAAGAGTAAAGCGACACGACGCAACGTCGACGTCGGCGTCAACTGCTCAAAGCAGTGCGTCGGCTGCTGCTCGTACCGAACATTTGTACTGAAAACGTTGACTTGAATAACTTCTGTGTTATTAGTCCGATCGGATTGTAATTTCGAGAATATGTTTATATTGCATTTAACTTTATACGTACTAAAGCAAAACGTTATAGGTTTAATACTTAGCTTAATAATCGCAAATAACCGATTTGCGGGGGCGGTGGGCGTGGCATAAAACATTTGATATAAACTTGATCTGCCTATGGTTTATAGGAACCTTCATGACAAATTTGGTGTCTCTAGCTTTTTTAATAGCTGAGATCTGTTGTCTCATACAGACGGACAGACGGACAGACGGACGGACGGACAGACGGACAGACAGACGGATATGTCTCAATCGACTCGGCTAGTGATCCTGAGCAAGAATATATATACTTTAAGGGGTCTGCCACGCCTCCTTATGCCTGTTACATACATTTTGCACAAAGTTAGTATACCCTTTTTTGACCATTTTCAATGGTCAAAGGGTATAATAAAATAAAATGTTTATTATAATAAAAACAAAATTAAAATAACGAAAAAGCAAGAGTCGATAGCATAAGTTAGAACGAGAGAGAGAGATATGTGTATTTTTGGCGCGTGCCTAAATTGGTTACATACACACAGCAGCGTAAACTGCCTTAATTTAGACGTTCGTTTAAATTTCACAGACCTCCTTCAAGTTTTGTGTATTGCCTGACACGCATATACATATGTATGCATGTGTGAGCTTCGCGTGCATGTATTGTATGCATGCACACATAAGTGCAGCCAAACATCTTAAAAGGCAAAATGTAACGCTTAATATATATTATTTATTAGATAAATGTAAATAAATGGGAATTAATTCAAAAATGTATATGCTCTATAAATATAAATTTAAACAAATATAAAATACAACAACACATACAAAATTAAAATAGGCAAATTCTCTTTTCGCCGTAGGGAATCGAACCATGGTCGTTTGCATAGGAGTCCGTCACCCCAACAACTAGACAACCGCCGTTGCGCACCGCGCCCGTTAAAATAGACCATATTTAGACCATTTCCTCAAAAATGTCATTTTGTCTTGTAAAACAATAACACTTCTACTGAATTGAATGAGCAAACGAAAGACGAGTGTTATTCATTTATATATAATAAAATTATGTGTTAAAAAAATTTGATAAATTTAACTAAAATTTATAACGGTAGTAAATAGTGAAAAAAACAAATAAACCTTAAAACCGCATTTCTCTGGGGTTTAACATCCATCTCTTTGAATGAATTTCGGCTGCTCTAAACATTTGACTATCGCTGCAATTTTTTGCGGTGCGGTTAAGTTACTATTTCCATCTCATACACACTCACAACCGTTTTCGCATTAAAAAGACCGAAAAAGCACGTGCAGGCAAGGTATCACAAATCAATAGAAAACATTAACTTGCGTAACTTCTATGTTTATAAACCGATCGGGTTGCAAATCATAGAATAAGTTCACATCGTATTTATCTTAATGTATGCCAAAGCAGAAAGTTAAGACTTTAATTCTTTGCTTAATAATCGCATATGAAATTAAATTTTTGATTTTCGGGGGGTGGTGGGCGTGGTACCCTAAATTTGAAAATGACGTTTACTGGAATCTTTATGCCAAATTTGGAGTCTTTAGGATTCTTAATAGCTGAGAATCACACAGACGTACAGACAGACAGACGGACAGACAGACATGGCTAGATCGACTCGGCTAGTGACCATATAAGACCATTCACCTTGCCGTACAGGACAAAAAATAAATTACTATTGTGTCCCATCTGCGTGTTTGCGTAGAAGACAATACCAACTCACTTCTCTTAAAATTCTGTTCAATCAATTGCATTTAAAATACTTAAATTGAAATATTTTAAATGTTTGTAAAAAAGCATAAAGCAAAAGCAGAACTTACAGCCACCAACAGAAACTGTTGTACCCCTGCGTAACTCTACCGGAAACTGGGCTTGTGGGGACATAGACACAGCAAGAGCCTTCGCTGAACATCTCTGAAAAGTATTTCAACCAAATCCAGCCACTTATTCATTTACTTTCCGACCCCAAACTGACCTAGCACCACAAGATCCCATAGAATTCCGGCCAAGCGAAATACCGAAAGTCGTTAAAGAGCAACTGAAGTCTGGAAAATCGCCTGGTTTCGACTTAATAACCCCAAAACTGATCAGCGAGATCCCAATGTGTTCAGTTCTACAAATCTGAATACTTCCCTCAAAAATGGAAGAAATCAGCCATAGTTATTATCCCCAAGACTGGGAAAGACAAAACACAGCTAACATCATACAGGTTAAAAAGCTTACTTATCTCTCCAAGTTATTTGAAACAGTGCTGCTGCTACGAATCAGTCCCCACCTAAAAACACACAGCACACTCCCATCGCACAAATTTGTCTTTCGGGCAAAACATGGAACATCGTGAATATCGCAAAGCTTTATTCTTAGACGTTGCACAAGCATTCGATAAAGTATAGTTAGATGGACTTATGTTCGAAATAATCAAACTGCTGCCTCAAAAGTCTAACCTATAACTAAGAGTGTTCGCGGTTAGATGCAGTTCAAGCACTTCAAGCGATTGTACTATAGAAGCTGGAGTGACCCAAAGAAGTGGTCTGGTTCCAATTCTATACATTCTATACACGGCGGACATCCCAAAAGACTACCAGCTAACAATATCCACAATCGCTAACGACACCGCAATACTGATTTTATTCAGAAGTCCAGTAGAAGCTACGATGCAACAAGCACGCCATTTAACATGTGCATTTTGGTTTGCAGATTAGCGCATTGCATTCTTTTGGCCAGATTTTAATTAAAACTCCTTGCACTGCTTTTGAACATCGTGAATATTGCACAGCTTTATTCTTAGACGTTGCACAAGCATTCGCTAGAGTATGGTTGGATGGACTTATTTTTAAAATAATCAATTTGCTGTATCAAAACTTACATAAGCTTTTAAAGTCTTACCTATAACAATGAGTATTCAAGAACTTGCAGCGATTGTGTTATAGATGCTGGAAGGCCCCAAGGAAGTGTTCTGTGTCCAATTCTATACACCCTATACTCGGTGGACATCCCAACAGACTACCAGCTATCAAATATCCTAAATAAAAAGCCGTCAGCCCTTGGTTATAAACCACACGCGCATCCCACAAGCCGATTACATAACCTAAGCCTGGAGTACAAAGTTCTTTTGTATATATATGGACCTATAGCTCCGAGTTATGCATCAACATAAATACAGCGAAAAATTGTTGAAAAAAATTTGAGGTTAGGATTCTGATTAAGGAAGTCCAAAAACATATGAAAACATTTATCACATGACCCCCCATTATTTGTTGGCGCTTTGAAGATTTTTTATGTTTTTTGAGGTTAAGTCGAAACTTAGGCGTGAAGTATACATTTTGATTAAATAATCGGAATAAGAAGGTCAAAATTCATGAGAAAACATATATCGCATGACCACAGATCATGATTCTATATTTGTTTGGGGAAATTTTAAAATTTTTCAGTTTTCTGACTCCGGATTCGGATTCAGCGATTCAAAACACATATAGCATATACCGCATGTTCAGACCATGACAAAAAATTTTTTTGTGGGGCTGTGTTATTTATTAGATAAATAAAAATATATCGGAAATAATTTAAAAATGTATATGCTTAATAAATACAAATGTGAACAAATATAAAGTACAACAATTAAAAAATAAAACAGCGAAATTCTCTTTTCGTTGAGGGGAATCGAACCTTGGCCGTTTGCATAGGAGTCCGTCTTCCTAACAACTAGACCACCGTCGCTGCGCTCATTGCCCGTTAAAAATTGATATTTAGACCATTTGTTTAAAAATTTCATATTTGCCTTGTACAACAACAATAAAACTTATTACTAGATTAAATGAGCACAAGAAAGATGAGTGTTATTCATTTTTATTTAAAATGATTATTTGTTGAAATTTGATAAATAAAACTAAATTTTATAATAATGAAAAAAAAAACTTCTAAATAGTGAAAAAACGTAAATAAAAACTTAACCCAACCGCCTTCCCGAGTGTTGAACCTGCATCCTTTTGTTTGATTGCCGGGTGCTCTATACATTTGACCATCGCTGCAACTATTCGCCGTTTGGCTATGTTAGGGTAGGGACAAAACTGAAGAAGGTATATGCAGAAGGCTCATAACTCCTCCCCCTCTAAGATCTGCGTCCCACTGATCATAGGGCTTTTGGTGCCCCGCTCGCAACTTGAGTTTCCAAGTCCGGTATACAGTCCTTTACGACCGGGATACCTTTGGTTGATGTTTGCTTCCTCCATACGGTGTATAGGGCCACTCCGACAATCAAGGCGACCAAGGCTTCCTACAGAAAGGAAAAGGAAACCTTCGCAGATATCCCGGAGTGCCTCCTCAGGTTCTCCATATTGAAGTCGTTCACATAATGGAGCGAAAGCCTGTAACAGGTAGCTGTAACCGTAGTCAGGATCGCCGGCATGACGATGGGGTGGCTCGACGAGTAACTCGTGTAGGTTCTCCCATCACACTGATAGTCTCGTTGCTGAACTGAACTATGTACGTTCCAGACAAATTATGGGTCCTGGGTCCGGCTTCCAACGTCCCGTTGAAGTTTATCAAGAAGATTATCCCGTCCTCGAACAGCTCTCTGCGAGTTTCATTATTCCTTAGAAAGTCGCATCTCGCATGGCAGCCCTCCTTTAACAACATAGGGTTGCAGCTGTTTTCGTCCATCTTCCAAAAGTGCAAACGGTCGAGTTGACTATGAAAAGGCATTCGTCCATCATGGCATAAGTTTCGCCAGAGTTTACAGCGACCTTGCTATGTTTGATCATGATTTACTTTCCCTCAAAGGTTGCCGGAAGAAGAAGAATTTCACACGGATAAGTTGGGATGGGTGTCGGTTGTAAAATAGGTTTATTGGGGTGCCTTTCGTACGACGAAAGTTGCTTACAAAATTTGCTTTCCCACCCATCTGTGGAAAATAATATTTCTACAGAAGCTGTAAGCGCACCTCCTTAGGACCCCTATAAGCTCTACGATGTTCTTCGGGATCTCTTAGCACAGGCGTTGGAACGATGATAAGTAAGTTTCCGGGATTTTAACCCCGTTTCTCACCGATGGCTTTAAGTACTTTCCTAAGGTGACGACTAAGTCGGATAAGAAGCCTGTAGCAGCGCCTTACAGATACGACCTGAGGCTTTCTAAAGCCCAGACTATAGCAAGCATCTCCTTTTCTATAGTGGCATAGTTTTCCTCTGTTTTGGACAAGGTGCGCGAAATGTAGGTGCTTACGGGTACACTGATTTGTGCAACCGCCTTACTTTCGTAGTATTTATTTGAATGAAAAGCAAGGGTTTGAGTTCATTAATTTTAATTGTGCCGCTGCACTTTTTACATGTTTGGTGAGAAGAGACTGTTTTATAACTGGGCTGAGTTAGACTTAACAGCTTCTAACATAAGACTTACCAGGTGCTTAGCATAAGACTTAACAGGTGCTTAGCATAAATTTAACAGATGCTTAGAACATAGATTTGGACAGCTGATTCCAATCGTATGGCAACCTTGAGCAATTTTGGGTAATAATCGCATTTAAAATTAAATTTCTGATTTACTGAGGTCGGTGGGCGTGGTACCCGAAATTCAACAGTGACGTTTACTGCCTAGGATATACAGGAATCTTCTGTATGCCGAATTTGGAGTCTCTAGCTTTCTTAATAGCTGAGAATCAGACGCTCATACGACGGACAGACGGACAGACAGACAGACGGACAGACTGACAGGGCTAAATCGACTTGGCTAGTGATCCTGAGAAAGGATAAATGCACTTTATGGGGTCGCAAATGTCTCCTTCTGCAAGTTACGCACATTTCGACAAACCTAATAGACCATGTATTTTTTTAAAATAGATGGAGTAAATATGTCTTATCTATATTGTTTTGATATTTGGTTTATTATGCCTGTTGGACATTTTCTTATTACTAGATCTTTTGTGCTTGCTGTATAGACTTGATCTTTCTGCAGATAGTATTTATCATGTACGGTTCTTGCCAGAGTATTTTTGTTTTCGTCATGGTAAGGAATGATTTCGAAATTAGTTGATTTTATTATTTCACTAGGAAATGTGGAAACTATCAAAATTTCATTAAAGCTACTTTTGAGCCAAAATTATGTTTTAATATTGATTAGTTTTTTGGAATTAACATGGGTTAATGAATCGTGCTAGATAAGCTCTGGGTTAAGGTTAGCCAATCTGGTTAGTTGCATACCAAGTTCAATGACTTCAAATTATTCGGTGTACTGTTGTAAGTTAAACATAAGGAGTGCTAACATTTGATCGAATTCACTGATCAAACTTGAATTATTTGTGACTACGATACCTGAGTTTATCGCTTCTAGTATATGATTTAGTTCGCTTACTTGTATGATGTTCTCTGATAAATTGCTTATCTGTTGTTCTAATTTTTCTTTATCTTCTTGATCTAAGGTGTTGAAAAGGGGTTTACGATTTTTACTAAATATTAAATTGGAGTGAGTGTTTTATGTTTTAGTAAGTTTATGTACTTAAGGTATAGATCCAGTTTGGAAGATAAGCCGTTTTTAGAATGGATGGTGTTAATTTCAAGGCTTTGTGCAAATGTGGGCGAAATAAAGCATAGTGTCCGTGATCTTCTTCACTGCTTTCAGGAAGGTATATTTGGAAAAGTGATCTAGTACAATGAAAATACCGATGTTTCCCTTTTTTGACCTGAGAAACGGACCAATAAAGTCAATGTAAAGTGGGTGGTTTTGGCGCCTCTGTCGGATATTTCATAGTCCGACAAACCTCGCAGTTCCGGATGTAGTCCCTTACTTACACTACCATGCTTAGCCAGAAGAATCTTCGGCGGATCTGATCGACGCACTTAGCCATACCGCAATGGGTAGAAGAAGGCTGTTCGTGTGCGGATCTGAAAACGTCTTCCCTTAAATATTCCGGAACTACTAACTTCCAGACGTCGACCATACCAATGTCGCCTCCAGGAAACTCCGTGCGATGGTACACATAATCGTCCAGCACTTGGAAATGGCGAACCTTAGTGGACCGGACATTCTCCCTCAACCGTGTGTACTCCTCTGACTGGAATGCTTCCGAGTTGAGGTCGATTTCACTAAGGACTTCCGTGTCTAACAGGCAAATCTCTGCTTCCTCGAAAGAACGGGATAACGCATACGCAACCACATTCTCACTCCCCTTGCGGGGCTCAATCTCGAACGAGAAACCTTGTAGCTTGATTGCCCATCGACCCAGTCTGCCGCTAAGATCTGGCTGGTTCATCAGCCAGCGCAAGCTTGAATGGCCTGTCACCACCTTGAACGGATGACCCTCGATATACATGAGGAATTTTTTGAACTACCGCCAAGCGGTTACTGTATAGTTGCGTTGAGCCTTATTCAACTTCTTGGACATGTAAGCGATGGGTCGCTCACAGCCAGACTCGTCGCACTGCGCCAAGACAGCTCCAACCCCATGCAAGGATGCGTCGCACTGGAGAACAAAAGGTTTCTCATAGTTCAGATGAGCTAGAAAAGAAGCAGAGCACAAGCACTCCTTGATCTTAATAAAAATCTCCTGAGCTCGGTCATTCCACTGGAATGCCTTGCCTTTCAAAGCTCCGTTAAGGCGAAAATATCATCCGAGTAATTCGGAATAAACCGCTGATACCAGCCAGCCATGCATAAAAACCTGCGAAACTGCTTCTACGTCTTGGGAAAAGGAAATTCCTCGACCACCCGAATCTTGCCCGGATTGACCTGAAGCGTTCCCTCGCCAACTAAGAATCACAGATAATCCACCTTCCTGAGACAAAACGGTCTCTTCTGGACGTTGATGGTCAGTCCAGCCTTACGCAGCTGAGTTGTGACCTCCGTCAAAAGGATAAGGTGTTCCTCAAAAGTGGAAGAAAGCACCAGAAGATTATCCAAGTAGACTAAGACGTGCGACTTCAACTGGTAAGGAATGACGATGATCAGGCGACTCATCGTTTGAGGAGCGTTGGTCAATCCATAAGGCATCCGCTTAAATTGGTACAATGGCCTATTCAGTACCGTAACAGAAGTCTTTGAGCGGGAGTCCTGATCCAGACAGATCTCCCAAAATGCATCCTTGAGATCTATCTTGGGGATACAGTGTACTGGAGAAGCCTGCTAAGGAGCCCATCCATGATTGGAATAGGATACGCATCACTCACAGTCAATGCGTTCAGTTTCCGCGCATCTAAACTAAATCACACCTTGCCAGGTTTTATATGTGTGACCGAAAGAGACCATGGAGAACTAGGAGCCTCTTCGATCACGTCCAAAGTCAGCATTCTACCAATCTCAGCGCACAGGAGACTCTCCTTAGCCAAGGCAAGGGGTAAAACCTTTTCTTTATTGTCTTTGCGGCTGTTGTGTCGATAGTATAGTCATTCTTCTCGATGGATGGAAATAAGTTAATTACGCCATCAAGCTGTGATTTTTGGAAGTGAGTCAAATCTAGCTGAGGCGAGTCGGGTTCAGATTTGCAGGAGACTTCATTTATGGATGCTGGAACGAAGGAGATGTTGAATCGTTTCCAGAAGTCCATTCCACAAATAAGCTCCTGCCTTACAGTTGGTACAATGAAAAATGCAAACTAGGTTTCCACCGAGTGATACGTCAGGGGAACAGAAATTAACCCAACTATTTTCTGCGTGTGCCCATCTGCAGTGTGCACGAAGTTCTTCATCTTGCCTAACACACATCCCTTATCCACTAACTTCTGCGCCAATTTGCCACCGATAACGCTTTTGTAAGCACCGCTTGACTTGGGTGAAAGGGCGTATGTCACCGTTTTGATGGACGATAGAGGAGTCGTCGCCAAAACTCACGCATAAGGGTTGCAGACCTTGATCTTCTTGAAAAGGTTTAACCCATTAATAGCCAAGAGTGTTTAAAACCAAAATTTAATCAAAAGATTTATTTTAATAGAAAACAATATAGTGAATCGGGAAAATATTTTGTAACAAAAAACCGTTATTCAATATGTTTTTGAGCCGTGGAATTGTCAAATCCGGTATTTTGGTCATGTCTGGTGAAATGGAAAGTCTGGTGGGATAAAGTGGCGATGCAGGTTCCTAGATTATCTTCGGATGTCTCCTCTCGGAAGTCTGAGAGCATCCTGCATTTGGTTTTCCGACCTGGACTTGCAATGATCGTATTTCAACCTATAAACATCCACCGCCCCACATCAGTAGCTAAAGACGCGCCTCGGCTAAAGACAGTCATGGTAGCGATGCCCTACCTCTTCAAAATTCCAATATTTGGAATTGTCGATAGAGCAAACAGTTCATACCTCTGCTTCAGACACCTCTTCTGTCTCCGACTTGGACTTCTCTTCGACTTGAATAGAGTGCACGAAGTTTTTTTTCAAGTTCGAGCGGTATTGGGGTCGAATGCTTCGGAAGAACTCCTCGTGCCGATGGCATTCCCTACGCAACCTAGCTAAATTCTACATGTAACAGCTCATGTTGCAGCTCCGAGCGCAAATTGTACCGAACCTCAACCGCGATCTCGCTATCCGACATAGGTTCTCGGAGGGAATCAGCGATAGCCAACATAGCATCCACAAAATCGTTGAAGCTTTCGTTGCTACCTTGCTTACGACTACGCATAGCGTCCTTGATGTCCCTGTCCGATCTCAGGTCCTGGAAACGCTCTTGCAGGCGACTACACAACACGTACCAGTTCAGATCGCGAACAGTGCGATGCACTCTCCAATAAAACGCGAGTGCTGGGTCAGAGAACAAAGGATAAGCAAATTGGGACAACAATGAAAAGTTGCCGTTAAGGCTCTGGCTGGTCATGCAATTGACTCGAAATATAAAGTCCTCAAAAGGAAGGTCATTCGGTAATCCAGTAAATTTAATGCGCCAGTTCGAGGTAGTGTTTGATCTGGGCGATCAATCTCCGACCAACCGAACGATGCACGGACTCCATGTTGCCCACCCCCAAAACTATCGTCGAGCCCTTAAACGTTGCTCGTGCGGCGAACTGATGGTGCTGCCTCGCCTTCCTCCCCGTAACAAGTATCTCGAACGAATTGTGTCAGATTTAAATTGCGGAGCGCTGCGGCGATCTGCTCAGTAATCACTGCAGACATGCTATACCTATAACCATTGAGCTTGATATGAACCAATTAATTCGCTCTTCTGCGAGCTTAGAAGAATAAGGGTCTTTAGTCTCACGTCGGGGGTTCCCCCGAGTTGGAAGTGGTAGTGAGGAGCTGGTTCGATGGAAATGGTGTCTGCAAATTGTCTCGATGAGGTCAGGGGCCTGACTGGTATCATTGCAAATGGTATAGTCAATCGCAATGTTCATCAGGTCCCCTATTCTCTCGGTACCCCGTTTTACCGCCATAACAAAATCGAAAAAACAAATGATTAACTTGGTCAAATCTACTAGATTCCATCACCAGTTAGTACAAAAACAAGAAAGCAAGGCTACCTTCGCCTTGCCGAAGGTTTTATACCCTTGCAGTTATACTAAATATAAAATACATTTGGATTGCTTCTGGTTTCTGTTTGCATACAAAAACCCTGATTTCAGCCGATTGTTCCTATGGCAGCTATATGTTATAATGGTCCGATTTTGATTCAATTTTGACAGCACATTAAGAACGTAATAAGAATAAGGTTTGCCAAATCTTGTTGCAATATCTTGAAAAACAACAAAAATCGGCCGATATCTTCTATGACAGCTATACGATATATCGGTCCGATCTGGCTCGTTCCGACTTATTTACAGCGTACAGCAATAAGAAGCTTGTATGCCAAGTTTCATGAAGATAGCTCATAAACTGAGCGACTAGTTTGCGTTGCAACAGACGGACGGACGGACTGACGGACAGACGGACGTCTGCAAGAGTGTAAAAAGGGAAAGAAAAGGGTATAGCCGAGTGGAACCTTTTTCGGGCCCTACGTTGGGCGGCAATTTCTGTAAAGACCGAAGTCCAGTAACGTCCCCTGCACACCCTGTTACAGCCGACTAAGCTCGAGGAATATGGGCGGTGTTTTGTATGCAGGTTTGATTATTGATGTTACGCGAAAATAAAGACAGGCTGTAGGACTACTAGAAGGGGGCATGGCAAGAAGAGGGATTGCCAAAATAAACGGACTACCCTTAATGAAAGATCTAGTCGCAGAGCTAGATAGCGCATGCAGCTTCATGCTGCATGACGATTTCAAAAAGTCTAGCCTTACTTCCCTAATATTTATCCTTTTTGATTAGTTTCTTATTTTTAAAGCCATGGCTTTTAAAAAAATACATGGTCTATTAGGTTTGGCGGAATGTGCGTTACAGGCAGAAGGAGACATTTGCGACCCCATAAACTAGCCTCATCGATCTAGCCATGTCTGTCTGTCCGTCTGTCTGTTTTTCCGTCTGTCCGTCTGTAGAGACTCCAAATTCGGCATATACCCTTGGCATATATTCTTGCTCAGGATCACTAGCCGAGTCGATTGATCAGCTATTAAAAAAGCTAGAGACACCAAATTTGGTATGAAGGTTCCTATATATTCGGGGCAGGTGATGTTTATGTCAAATGTTTGATGCCACGCCCACCGCCCCCGCAAATCGGTAATTTACGATTAATAAGCAAAGTATTAAATCCATAACGTTCTTTTTTGGTATGTATAAAGCTAAATGCAATATTAACATATTCTCCAAATTACAATCCGATCGGACCAATAACACTGAAGTTATTCAAGTCAACGTTTTCAGTACAAATGTTCCGTACGGGCAGCAGCCGACGCGCTGCTTTGAGCAGTTGACGCCGAAGTCGACGTTGCGTCGTGTCGCTTTACTCTTTACGCGCGTCACTGTGTGAGTGCAAGCGAGTAAGCTATATGTAGTTAAAGAATTTATGCAGAATTCTCTGTTTGAAACTATGAAAATGGTTACACGTTTGTAACGGATTTAGAAAATTGGGAGAAGGGTATCTTACTGTCGGGCGCCCGACTGTGGCCTTACCCACTTGTTTTACATTATGCTATATCTTCTTTTAAAATCGATGTTAACGAAGTTTTTACTGTATTTAAAGACAATTAAAATCTTTTGTGATATTTCGCAGCAACAGAACATAAACGACAAATCTGGTTGGATAGGGATGTACATATATTGGCATAGTTAAGCGTCTCTTTTACATATTCGTAATTAAAAGCCCTCTGATAAGTTCTGACTGAAAAGCACTGAAAGCAAAGGGGCAACATCTAATAAGAACCACGTGCAACTTTCATAGTCGGAACAAATAATTTGAGACTGTGAGACATGTTTTTTTCGCAAAGTTGTAGCGGGTATACCACAGTCGGTCGACTGTAGCCTAGCCGACTTGTTTTTAAATTAAAATTAGCTATAAATTAAATTTATAAAAAGAAATAATTAAAGTTTAAAACTATGATTTTAAAATTGAATTTAATAAAAAAATTTAAATTAATTAAGAGAATATTTATATTTTTAAAATTAGGCTAAGAAATATAAAAATCGGAATCTCGATCCAGCATTTGCTGCAAAGGATTGGGGAAAACCCAGTATTACCCAATAAGATCGGTAGATTAGTATTAGTTGTTAACATGCATAGCAGAGAACTGCAAAAATCACATTTTTCTTGAATCGCATCAAACACGAAATTTCATGCTCAATTCAACTCACTGAATCCAACAGTGGCGGTGAAACGAAACGAATTGGTCCACAAATCGCTTCACTCGCGCGTCATCGATCCAATTCGACCCAATCTTTTTAAATCGAGTTGGTTCGACTCTACGAATTTACGAATCAGCGTAAGTCAGCTGATGCGCCGGTCCGTTTACCCAAACACTTGGTTTGGGTAAATCGACATTTACACACATTTTCTTTTGAATTACAGATGCAATTTTTTTGGTCGAGCGAGGTCGGGCTCCAGCAGCGGGCAGTGTGTATGTATTTTGTTTTTATACCCTGCGACCATTGAAAATGGTCAAAAAAGGGTATACAAACTTTGTGCAAAATGTATGTAACAGGCATAAGAAGGCGTGGCAGACCCCATAAAGTATATATATTCTCAGGATCAATAGCCGAGTCGATTGAGTCATGTCCGTCTGTCTGTCCGTCTGTCCGTCTGCTTGTTTGAGACAACAGATCTTAGCTATTAAAAAAGCTAGAGATACCAAATTTGGTATGAAGGTTCCTATATATCCGGGGCAGGTGAAGTTTATGTCAAATGTTTGATGCCACGCCCACCGCCCCCGCAAATCGGTTATTTACGATTATTAAGCAAAGTAATGAACCTTTTCTGCTTAACTTATGCTTTGGTATGTATAAAGCTGAATGCAATATGAACATATCCTCCAAATTACAATCCAATCAAACCAATAAAGTCAACGTTTTCAGTACAAATGCTTTGAGCAGTCGACACCGACGTCGACGTTGCGTCGTGTCGCTTTACTCTTTAGGCGCGTCGCTGTGTGAGTGCGAGCGAGTAAGCTATATGTATTAAAAGTTTTTGTGCAGAAATTTCTGTTTGGAATTATTAGTGTGAATACACGTTTGTAACGTATTTCTAAAATTGGGAGAAGGGTATCTTACTGTTGGGCGCCCGACTGTTGTAATTACCCACTTGTTGTTATTGCCTGCTTGTGCGTATGGTCTCATGTGTATGTATTTTGTTTTTGTAATTTTTGCCTATACAATTACTGTGACCCTTTTTCCCTCTACCTAAATGCAGCTGCAATTGTTTGCGTTCCTGCTCTTAGTATTTTCAAAGATTTTGCAAGTCAGACATTTTTTGGGAATGCCCCTAAAAAGGGTTCATGTTGTGTTGTCATTTACATTCCTAAGCAAGGCGTGTTTTCATCAATTAAATGTAAAAACAGGTAACAACTCATTTCCAATTTCCAATGAATGGAAAGTTTGACGAGCCTACTTTTCGTTACCTAACTATATGCACCTGCATTTTTAAAAAGTGTGCCAAAATTGGGATGCCTTGTATTTTCCAGGTAGTAATGCAATATGCATAATATAAAATATGCATATATAAATTCATGGCGGGAAATATAATAACGGAAAAAAGAAATCGTATAGGTCAGAAATCCATAGACAGTTTATTATTTCTAAGGTCTAATCTTATAATATAAAATAATAATTTATTTCATGTTTTTTTGTTTATTAAATTGCTTTTAATTATCAATTATTCAATTAGAATTCCTTCTTCAGTTAATTTATTTCCCCTTCCAGCATTCAACAGCATTGCACGCGCTCATGCATACATACAAAACCAGATAGCCCTAATAAAACACTGTTGATGCGCTTCCTTAGGGATAATTTGTGTAGAGGCGCATACATACTCAGATAGCCCAAATGAATCAAGACGAAAATGTAACACATGAGACAGCGAATCGGCAAGCGAGAAACGAAACGAAACGAAACGAAAAGTGTAACGTTGTCGCTTTAGCAGCGAATGTTTTCACGCATACACACTTGACGCTGTGCGCCGAATAGCGTGATTTTCCATGTGATTGATTGTGTTTTGTGATGAATAGTTAATTGTTGTTAGGAGAAAAGGTAAGGTAGTTTAATATGGATAATTTAACAGATGATTGATTATTCAAAAAAGCTTATTGAAAGCATAGTTATTAGTACAAAAGCTCAACGAAAGTGGTAAAGAATTTCGTGTAACCCTAGAAGGAACACACAAGTTTAGTTGGTTAAACACGAAAGAAGAGTCGATGTCGTATTTTATTAGTTTTATTATAACCATAACACCTAGCATAACACGACGCTTAGTTAAGGAGGGTAGGTTAATTAGCAGGATCCTGCTTGAGTAAGGTGGTAAGTCTACGCTAGAAACCCAGTTAAAGCGACGCCAAGCAAAGAGCTAAAAATTGTTTTTGGACAGACTCAATTCTGTCTTCATGGACCTGGTATTGAGGAGACCATATACAAGATCCATATTCCAAAATCGGGCGAATAAGAAAAGTAAATAACAATTTTGTCGTATAAGGGTCTTCGAATTCTATAGACCATCTTTTAATGAAGCCCAGAGCCCGATACGCCTTATTGACAATGTGTGTTACATATCAATCAAACTTCAACTTATGATCAAAAAGAATTCCAAAATCCATTACCTCAAAAATTCTGTGAAGTGGAAATTGATCAAGGGTATAGTTGACAACGTGAGAATTACTTCTCTTAAAAGACATGCACTTCGAACAGTTTAAATATAGCAAATTACGGCTACACCAAGTAAAAAATGAGTCAATATCGACTTGAAGTGAATTAGCGGTCAGTTCATTGTATGTTAAGCAAAGTTTCACATCATCCGCATACATTAGAATATTAGAATAGTGTAGAACAAAGGGAAGATCGTTTATAAATAGGTTAAAGAGTAAAGGCCCAAAATGACTGCTCTGAGGAACACCAGAGGATACAGAGATAGGCTTAAATTGGCATTTAAATAATACCCTTTGGGACCTACAAGTTAAGTAATTGGAGATCCAAAGGAGCAATGGGTAGGAAAACCCAATAAGATTAAGCTTATGAAGAAGAAGTAAGTGACTGCTTTGCTGATGTCTGTGTAGACCACATCAGTTTGCTTTTTCTTCTGAAAACCTTTATTAATTATTGAGGTGAATTCCAGAAGATTTGTGGTAGTAGATCTAGATTTCACAAAGCCATGTTGATGTGGCGAAATAATTAACTTGTGTCAACTCCACGGTAATAATTTTTTCCAACAAGTTTGGAATAGAGGATAATTTGGAAATACTCCTATAATTCATTACTTCAGACTTAGACCCATTTTTATGAAGAGGAATAGAAAAAGATTCTTTCCAGATTGGAGGAAACGTACAAGATGCTGAAGACAAGTTAAATAACTTAAAAATGTGTCTATAAAAGCTATTGGCACAAAATCTAAGTACGCATCCTGGTACTCCGTCAGGGCCGGGAGAGAAGATTGGATTAATAGAGCAGAGATTTGTACGTAATGATTCCTCATCGATCAAAGCACAAGAAATATAATTTGTTCTCTGAGTTAAATACGGATATGGAAGATTATTGTCGAAGTTAGTAGAGGAATAGGTAGATTGAAAAAAGTCTGCAAACAGATCAGCAGTGTATTGATCACTAGTTGCTTTCTTGTTTTCATATAAAAATTAAGGTGGGAAACAATTAGATTTTCGTTTAATGTTAACAAAGTTATAGAATTGTTTAGGGTTACGTGCAAATTCAAGTCGACAAATATATTTTATAAGATAAACTGTTGCAAGTACTAAAATTCGTCTTTGCAACTATGTATCGGGTATAATCAGAGGGATTTCCCGAAGAAGTAAAGAGAGGTCTTTATTATAAAGCCGGGATTTCACAGTTTTTAACCTTAGTAGTTCACGTGTATACCACGGAAGCCAGTTAGTCTTTGCCGGATATGCACACGGAACACAAACATCAAAAAATGCGTTTAAGGATTTATAAAAATATGCGATGAAAGAATTTAAATTTGAACACGAAGAAAATAAAGACCAATCTTCTGATTATTATTTCTATAAGAAATAAGATAAGCATAACAAAATCAGTTTTGCGAAAGCAACGCGATTTTATGTTAGGCATAACTATTGACGTTTGCACTGGAGTAAACAATTCTAGTAAAATATTAAGTGTGGGGTGATATGGATCTTCAGGAAGAACTAGAGAATCGATTCTAAAAATCATGTTAGATATAGAATCAGAGAAGAATCAGTCAAAAGTATTGTCACTGATGTTACGAAAAGGGTTCGACTCTACGAATTTACGAATCAGCGTCAGTCAGCTGATGCGCCGGTCCGTTTACCCAAACACTTGGTTTGGGTAAATCGACATTTACACACATTTTCTTTTGAATTACAGATACAATTTTTTTTGGTCGAGCGAGGTCGGACTCCAGCAGCGGACAGTGTGTATGTATTTTGTTTTTATACCCTGCGACCATTGAAAATGGTCAAAAAAGGGTATACAAACTTTGTGCAAAATGTATGTAACAGGCATAAGAAGGCGTGGCAGACCCCATAAAGTATATATATTCTCAGGATCTATAGCCGAGTCGATTGAGTCATGTCCGTCTGTCTGTCCGTCTGTCCGTCTGCTTGTTTGAGACAACAGATATTAGCTATTAAAAAAGCTAGAGATTCCAAATTTGGTATGAAGGTTCCTATATATCCGGAGCAGGTGAAGTTTATGTCAAATGTTTGATGCCACGCCCACCGCCCCCGCAAATCGGTTATTTACGATTATTAAGCAAAGTAATGAACCTTTTCTGCTTAACTTATGCTTTGGTATGTATAAAGCTGAATGCAATATGAACATATCCTCCAAATTACAATCCAATCAAACCAATAAAGTCAACGTTTTCAGTACAAATGCTTTGAGCAGTCGACACCGACGTCGACGTTGCGTCGTGTCGCTTTACTCTTTAGGCGCGTCGCTGTGTGAGTGCGAGCGAGTAAGCTATATGTATTAAAAGTTTTTGTGCAGAAATTTCTGTTTGGAATTATTAGTGTGAATACACGTTTGTAACGTATTTCTAAAATTGGGAGAAGGGTATCTTACTGTTGGGCGCCCGACTGTTGTAATTACCCACTTGTTGTTATTGCCTGCTTGTGCGTATGGTTTCATGTGTATGTATTTTGTTTTTGTAATTTTTGCCTATACAATTACTGTGACCCTTTTTCCCTCTACCTAAATGCAGCTGCAATTGTTTGCGTTCCTGCTCTTAGTATTTTCAAAGATTTTGCAAGTCAGACATTTTTTGGGAATGCCCCTAAAAAGGGTTCATGTTGTGTTGTCATTTACATTCCTAAGCAAGGCGTGTTTTCATCAATTAAATGTAAAAACAGGTAACAACTCATTTCCAATTTCCAATGAATGGAAAGTTTGACGAGCCTACTTTTCGTTACCTATCTATATGCACCTGCATTTTTAAAATGTGTGCCAAAATTGGGATGCCTTGTATTTTCCAGGTAGTAATGCAATATGCATAATATAAAATATGCATATATAAATTCATGGCGGGAAATATAATAACGGAAAAAAGAAAATCGTATAGGTCAGAAATCCATAGACAGTTTATTATTTCTAAGGTCTAATCTTATAATATAAAATAATAATTTATTTCATGTTTTTTTGTTTATTAAATTGCTTTTAATTATCAATTATTCAATTAGAATTCCTTCTTCAGTTAAATTATTTCCCCTTCCAGCATTCAACAGCATTGCACGCGCTCATGCATACATACAAAACCAGATAGCCCTAATAAAACACTGTTGATGCGCTTCCTTAGGGATAATTTGTGTAGAGGCGCATACATACTCAGATAGCCCAAATGAATCAAGACGAAAATGTAACACATGAGACAGCGAATCGGCAAGCGAGAAACGAAACGAAACGAAACGAAAAGTGTAACGTTGTCGCTTTAGCAGCGAATGTTTTCACGCATACACACTTGACGCTGTGCGCCGAATAGCGTGATTTTCCATGTGATTGATTGTGTTTTGTGATGAATAGTTAATTGTTGTTAGGAGAAAAGGTAAGGTAGTTTAATATGGATAATTTAACAGATGATTGATTATTCAAAAAAGCTTATTGAAAGCATAGTTATTAGTACAAAAGCTCAACGAAAGTGGTAAAGAATTTCGTGTAACCCTAGAAGGAACACACAAGTTTAGTTGGTTAAACACGAAAGAAGAGTCGATGTCGTATTTTATTAGTTTTATTATAACCATAACACCTAGCATAACACGACGCTTAGTTAAGGAGGGTAGGTTAATTAGCAGGATCCTGCTTGAGTAAGGTGGTAAGTCTACGCTAGAAACCCAGTTAAAGCGACGCCAAGCAAAGAGCTAAAAATTGTTTTTGGACAGACTCAATTCTGTCTTCATGGACCTGGTATTGAGGAGACCATATACAAGATCCATATTCCAAAATCGGGCGAATAAGAAAAGTAAATAACAATTTTGTCGTATAAGGGTCTTCGAATTCTATAGACCATCTTTTAATGAAGCCCAGAGCCCGATACGCCTTATTGACAATGTGTGTTACATATCAATCAAACTTCAACTTATGATCAAAAAGAATTCCAAAATCCATTACCTCAAAAATTCTGTGAAGTGGAAATTGATCAAGGGTATAGTTGACAACGTGAGAATTACTTCTCTTAAAAGACATGCACTTCGAACAGTTTAAATATAGCAAATTACGGCTACACCAAGTAAAAAATGAGTCAATATCGACTTGAAGTGAATTAGCGGTCAGTTCATTGTATGTTAAGCAAAGTTTCACATCATCCGCATACATTAGAATATTAGAATAGTGTAGAACAAAGGGAAGATCGTTTATAAATAGGTTAAAGAGTAAAGGCCCAAAATGACTGCTCTGAGGAACACCAGAGGATACAGAGATAGGCTTAAATTGGCATTTAAATAATACCCTTTGGGACCTACAAGTTAAGTAATTGGAGATCCAAAGGAGCAATGGGTAGGAAAACCCAATAAGATTAAGCTTATGAAGAAGAAGTAAGTGACTGCTTTGCTGATGTCTGTGTAGACCACATCAGTTTGCTTTTTCTTCTGAAAACCTTTATTAATTATTGAGGTGAATTCCAGAAGATTTGTGGTAGTAGATCTAGATTTCACAAAGCCATGTTGATGTGGCGAAATAATTAACTTGTGTCAACTCCACGGTAATAATTTTTTCCAACAAGTTTGGAATAGAGGATAATTTGGAAATACTCCTATAATTCATTACTTCAGACTTAGACCCATTTTTATGAAGAGGAATAGAAAAAGATTCTTTCCAGATTGGAGGAAACGTACAAGATGCTGAAGACAAGTTAAATAACTTAAAAATGTGTCTATAAAAGCTATTGGCACAAAATCTAAGTACGCATCCTGGTACTCCGTCAGGGCCGGGAGAGAAGATTGGATTAATAGAGCAGAGATTTGTACGTAATGATTCCTCATCGATCAAAGCACAAGAAATATAATTTGTTCTCTGAGTTAAATACGGATATGGAAGATTATTGTCGAAGTTAGTAGAGGAATAGGTAGATTGAAAAAGTCTGCAAACAGATCAGCAGTGTATTGATCACTAGTTGCTTTCTTGTTTTCATATAAAAATTAAGGTGGGAAACAATTAGATTTTCGTTTAATGTTAACAAAGTTATAGAATTGTTTAGGGTTACGTGCAAATTCAAGTCGACAAATATATTTTATAAGATAAACTGTTGCAAGTACTAAAATTCGTCTTTGCAACTATGTATCGGGTATAATCAGAGGGATTTCCCGAAGAAGTAAAGAGAGGTCTTTATTATAAAGCCGGGATTTCACAGTTTTTAACCTTAGTAGTTCACGTGTATACCACGGAAGCCAGTTAGTCTTTGCCGGATATGCACACGGAACACAAACATCAAAAAATGCGTTTAAGGATTTATAAAAATATGCGATGAAAGAATTTAAATTTGAACACGAAGAAAATAAAGACCAATCTTCTGATTATTATTTCTATAAGAAATAAGATAAGCATAACAAAATCAGTTTTGCGAAAGCAACGCGATTTTATGTTAGGCATAACTATTGACGTTTGCACTGGAGTAAACAATTCTAGTAAAATATTAAGTGTGGGGTGATATGGATCTTCAGGAAGAACTAGAGAATCGATTCTAAAAATCATGTTAGATATAGAATCAGAGAAGAATCAGTCAAAAGTATTGTCACTGATGTTACGAAAAGGGTTCGACTCTACGAATTTACGAATCAGCGTCAGTCAGCTGATGCGCCGGTCCGTTTACCCAAACACTTGGTTTGGGTAAATCGACATTTACACACATTTTCTTTTGAATTACAGATACAATTTTTTTGGTCGAGCGAGGTCGGACTCCAGCAGCGGACAGTGTGTATGTATTTTGTTTTTATACCCTGCGACCATTGAAAATGGTCAAAAAAGGGTATACAAACTTTGTGCAAAATGTATGTAACAGGCATAAGAAGGCGTGGCAGACCCCATAAAGTATATATATTCTCAGGATCTATAGCCGAGTCGATTGAGTCATGTCCGTCTGTCTGTCCGTCTGTCCGTCTGCTTGTTTGAGACAACAGATATTAGCTATTAAAAAAGCTAGAGATTCCAAATTTGGTATGAAGGTTCCTATATATCCGGAGCAGGTGAAGTTTATGTCAAATGTTTGATGCCACGCCCACCGCCCCCGCAAATCGGTTATTTACGATTATTAAGCAAAGTAATGAACCTTTTCTGCTTAACTTATGCTTTGGTATGTATAAAGCTGAATGCAATATGAACATATCCTCCAAATTACAATCCAATCAAACCAATAAAGTCAACGTTTTCAGTACAAATGCTTTGAGCAGTCGACACCGACGTCGACGTTGCGTCGTGTCGCTTTACTCTTTAGGCGCGTCGCTGTGTGAGTGCGAGCGAGTAAGCTATATGTATTAAAAGTTTTTGTGCAGAAATTTCTGTTTGGAATTATTAGTGTGAATACACGTTTGTAACGTATTTCTAAAATTGGGAGAAGGGTATCTTACTGTTGGGCGCCCGACTGTTGTAATTACCCACTTGTTGTTATTGCCTGCTTGTGCGTATGGTTTCATGTGTATGTATTTTGTTTTTGTAATTTTTGCCTATACAATTACTGTGACCCTTTTTCCCTCTACCTAAATGCAGCTGCAATTGTTTGCGTTCCTGCTCTTAGTATTTTCAAAGATTTTGCAAGTCAGACATTTTTTGGGAATGCCCCTAAAAAGGGTTCATGTTGTGTTGTCATTTACATTCCTAAGCAAGGCGTGTTTTCATCAATTAAATGTAAAAACAGGTAACAACTCATTTCCAATTTCCAATGAATGGAAAGTTTGACGAGCCTACTTTTCGTTACCTATCTATATGCACCTGCATTTTTAAAATGTGTGCCAAAATTGGGATGCCTTGTATTTTCCAGGTAGTAATGCAATATGCATAATATAAAATATGCATATATAAATTCATGGCGGGAAATATAATAACGGAAAAAAAGAAATCGTATAGGTCAGAAATCCATAGACAGTTTATTATTTCTAAGGTCTAATCTTATAATATAAAATAATAATTTATTTCATGTTTTTTTGTTTATTAAATTGCTTTTAATTATCAATTATTCAATTAGAATTCCTTCTTCAGTTAAATTATTTCCCCTTCCAGCATTCAACAGCATTGCACGCGCTCATGCATACATACAAAACCAGATAGCCCTAATAAAACACTGTTGATGCGCTTCCTTAGGGATAATTTGTGTAGAGGCGCATACATACTCAGATAGCCCAAATGAATCAAGACGAAAATGTAACACACGAGGCAGCGAATCGGCAAGCGAGAAACGAAACGAAACGAAACGAAACGAAAAGTGTAACGTTGTCGCTTTAGCAGCGAATGTTTTCACGCATACACACTTCACGCTGAATAGCGTGATTTTTCATGTGATTGATTGTGTTTTGTGATGAATAGTTAATTGTTGTTAGGAGAAAAGGTTAGGTAGTTTAATATGGATAATTTAACAGATGATTGATTATTCAAAAAAGCTTATTGAAAGCATAGTTAATAGTACAAAAGCTCAATGAAAGTGGTAAAGAATTTCGTGTAACCCTAGAAGAAACACACAAGTTTAGTTGGTTAAACACGAAAGAAGAGTCGATGTCGTATTTTATTAGTTTTATTATAACCATAACACCTAGCATAACACGACGCTTAGTTAAGGAGGGTAGGTTAATTAGCAGGATCCTGCTTGAGTAAGGTGGTAAGTCTACGCTAGAAACCCAGTTAAAGCGACGCCAAGCAAAAGGCTAAATATTCTGTCTTCATGGACCTGGTATTGAGGAGACCATATACAAGATCCATATTCCAAAATCGGGCGAATAAGAAAAGTAAATAACAATTTTGTCGTATAAGGGTCTTCGAATTCTATAGACCATCTTTTAATGAAGCCCAGAGCCCGATACGCCTTATTGACAATGTGTGTTACATATCAATCAAACTTCAACTTATGATCAAAAAGAATTCCAAAATTCCAAAGGGAAGATCGTTTATAAATAGGTTAAAGAGTAAAGGCCCAAAATGACTGCTCTGAGGAACACCAGAGGATACAGAGATAGGCTTAAATTGGCATTTAAATAATACCCTTTGGGACCTACAAGTTAAGTAATTGGAGATCCAAAGGAGCAATGGGTAGGAAAACCCAATAAGATTAAGCTTATGAAGAAGAAGTAAGTGACTGCTTTGCTGATGTCTGTGTAGACCACATCAGTGTGCTTTTTCTTCTGAAAACCTTTATTAATTATTGAGGTGAATTCCAGAAGATTTGTGGTAGTAGATCTAGATTTCACAAAGCCATGTTGATGTGGCGAAATAATTAACTTGTGTCAACTCCACAGTAATAATTTTTTCCAACAAGTTTGGAATAGAGGATAATTTGGAAATACTCCTATAATTCACTACTTCAGACTTAGACCCATTTTTATGAAGAGGAATAGAAAAAGATTCTTTCCAGATTGGAGGAAACGTACAAGATGCTGAAGACAAGTTAAATAACTTAAAAATGTGTCTATAAAAGCTATTGGCACAAAATCTAAGTACGCATCCTGGTACTCCGTCAGGGCCGGGAGAGAAGATTGGATTAATAGAGCAGAGATTTGTACGTAATGATTCCTCATCGATCAAAGCCTTGTGCTTTGAAATATAATTTGTTCTCTGAGTTAAATACGGATATGGAAGATTATTGTCGAAGTTAGTAGAGGAATAGGTAGATTGAAAAAAGTCTGCAAACAGATCAGCAGTGTATTGATCACTAGTTGCTTTCTTGTTTTCATATAAAAATTAAGGTGGGAAACAATTAGATTTTCGTTTAATGTTAACAAAGTTATAGAATTGTTTAGGGTTACGTGCAAATTCAAGTCGACAAATATATTTTATAAGATAAACTGTTGCAAGTACTAAAATTCGTTCGTATAATCAGAGGGATTACCCGAAGAAGTAAAGAGAGGTCTTTATTATAAAGCCGGGATTTCACAGTTATTAACCTTAGTAGTTCACGTGTATACCACGGAAGCCAGTTAGTCTTTGCCGGATATGCACACGGAACACAAACTTAAAAAAATGCGTTTAAGGATTTATAAAAATATGCGATGAAAGAATTTAAATTTGAACACGAAGAAAATAAAAACCAATCTTCTGATTATTATTTCTATAAGAAATAAGATAAGCATAACAAAATCAGTTTTGCGAAAGCATCGCGATTTTATGTTAGGCATATCTATTGACGTTTGCACTGGAGTAAACAATTCTAGTAAAATATTAAGTGTGGGGTGATATGGATCTTCAGGAAGAACTAGAGGATCGATTCTAAAAATCATGTTAGATATAGAGTCAGAGAAGAATCAGTCAAAAGTATTGTCACTGATGTTACGAAAAGGGGTTCGACTCTACGAATTTACGAATCAGCGTCAGTCAGCTGATGCGCCGGTCCGTTTACCCAAACACTTGGTTTGGGTAAATCGACATTTACACACATTTTCTTTTGAATTACAGATACAATTTTTTTGGTCGAGCGAGGTCGGACTCCAGCAGCGGACAGTGTGTATGTATTTTGTTTTTATACCCTGCGACCATTGAAAATGGTCAAAAAAGGGTATACAAACTTTGTGCAAAATGTATGTAACAGGCATAAGAAGGCGTGGCAGACCCCATAAAGTATATATATTCTCAGGATCTATAGCCGAGTCGATTGAGTCATGTCCGTCTGTCTGTCCGTCTGTCCGTCTGCTTGTTTGAGACAACAGATATTAGCTATTAAAAAAGCTAGAGATTCCAAATTTGGTATGAAGGTTCCTATATATCCGGAGCAGGTGAAGTTTATGTCAAATGTTTGATGCCACGCCCACCGCCCCCGCAAATCGGTTATTTACGATTATTAAGCAAAGTAATGAACCTTTTCTGCTTAACTTATGCTTTGGTATGTATAAAGCTGAATGCAATATGAACATATCCTCCAAATTACAATCCAATCAAACCAATAAAGTCAACGTTTTCAGTACAAATGCTTTGAGCAGTCGACACCGACGTCGACGTTGCGTCGTGTCGCTTTACTCTTTAGGCGCGTCGCTGTGTGAGTGCGAGCGAGTAAGCTATATGTATTAAAAGTTTTTGTGCAGAAATTTCTGTTTGGAATTATTAGTGTGAATACACGTTTGTAACGTATTTCTAAAATTGGGAGAAGGGTATCTTACTGTTGGGCGCCCGACTGTTGTAATTACCCACTTGTTGTTATTGCCTGCTTGTGCGTATGGTTTCATGTGTATGTATTTTGTTTTTGTAATTTTTGCCTATACAATTACTGTGACCCTTTTCCCTCTACCTAAATGCAGCTGCAATTGTTTGCGTTCCTGCTCTTAGTATTTTCAAAGATTTTGCAAGTCAGACATTTTTTGGGAATGCCCCTAAAAGGGTTCATGTTGTGTTGTCATTTACATTCCTAAGCAAGGCGTGTTTTCATCAATTAAATGTAAAAACAGGTAACAACTCATTTCCAATTTCCAATGAATGGAAAGTTTGACGAGCCTACTTTTCGTTACCTATCTATATGCACCTGCATTTTTAAAATGTGTGCCAAAATTGGGATGCCTTGTATTTTCCAGGTAGTAATGCAATATGCATAATATAAAATATGCATATATAAATTCATGGCGGGAAATATAATAACGGAAAAAAGAAATCGTATAGGTCAGAAATCCATAGACAGTTCATTATTTCTAAGGTCTAATCTTATAATATAAAATAATAATTTATTTCATGTTTTTTTTTTATTAAATTGCTTTTAATTATCAATTATTCAATTAGAATTCCTTCTTCAGTTAAATTATTTCCCTTCCAGCATTCAACAGCATTGCACGCGCTCATGCATACATACAAAACCAGATAGCCCTAATAAAACACTGTTGATGCGCTTCCTTAGGGATAATTTGTGTAGAGGCGCATACATACTCAGATAGCCCAAATGAATCAAGACGAAAATGTAACACACGAGGCAGCGAATCGGCAAGCGAGAAACGAAACGAAACGAAAAGTGTAACGTTGTCGCTTTAGCAGCGAATGTTTTCACGCATACACACTTGACGCTGTGCGCCGAATAGCGTGATTTTCCATGTGATTGATTGTGTTTTGTGATGAATAGTTAATTGTTGTTAGGAGAAAAGGTTAGATAGTTTAATATGGATAATTTAACAGATGATTGATTATTCAAAAAAGCTTATTGAAAGCATAGTTAATAGTACAAAAGCTCAATGAAAGTGGTAAAGAATTTCGTGTAACCCTAGAAGAAACACACAAGTTTAGTTGGTTAAACACGAAAGAAGAGTCGATGTCGTATTTTATTAGTTTTATTATAACCATAACACCCTAGCATAACACGACGCTTAGTTAAGGAGGGTAGGTTA
>JAEIFM010000168.1:0-37856 GCA_018901885.1 Zaprionus kolodkinae | reverse complement strand
GCTGACTTCAACGATGCATACATTGAGGTTAAGTCTGCACTGTCTCGTGAACTCGTGTCGTTGCAGCGCAAATCACCCGTTCTAAATTCTACTCCAGTGCGTAACTTTACAAGCGACACGCCAAGCATCGTCGCGGTTCGATCATCAAGGCTTCCGCAGCTGCAACTGGCCAAATTCAGTGGCTCGTACATGGATTGGCCACACTTTCGCCATCTTCTCCACAGTTATCGAAGACGACTTGGAAATGAGTAAGGTTGAAAAATTCCAACATCTCTTATCTTGCTTAGAGGGGAGTCGCATTGGAGACCATACGCTCAATTGAGCCGACTGAAGACAACTATACTACTGCTCTTAATCTGCTTCGTAATCGATTCGATAATAAGTTGTTTCATTTCCAGGCACACGTAAAGGCAATTTTTGGGCTAAATGGTGTGGAGAAGGGCTCGGCTATTTGCTTGCGGACGCTCAGTGACAAAATGAACTCACATTTAAGAGCCATCAACACGTTAGCAGATCCTGTTCAAATCTTGGATGGATTTTTGATTCATGTCGTCGCTCAGAAACTTGATCAACGCACGCGTGAGCGATGGGAGGAGTCAATTGGACCCAACGAACTTCCAGCATGGAAAACAATGGCCTCGTTTTTGGAAAAAAGATGCAGAGCTATGGAAAACGTCGAAAATGCTATGGTAACACTAACACCTAGCAACCAGGTGGGAAAATCATCACATAAATCTACGAAAAACTCTCTTATCACTTTGTCTTCGTCCTCAACATCGAACACAAAGGCAACATGCGTATTTTGTGATTCTGGGGAGCATTATATTTCAAAATGTACTCGATTTTTGAACCTCTCGCCCAATTTGCGCTATAAGGAAGCTAAGAAAATGCACTTATGCTTAAATTGTTTGCGCAAGGGGCACACGCTGCAACAGTGCAGATCAGGTAGCTGCAGACAGTGTCAATTGAGGCATCACACGCTCTTGCATATATCAGCCAACTCTGCACCCAGCTCCTCC
The DNA here is from genome assembly GCA_018901885.1 of Zaprionus kolodkinae. Lineage (NCBI taxonomy): Eukaryota > Metazoa > Arthropoda > Insecta > Diptera > Drosophilidae > Zaprionus > Zaprionus kolodkinae. The sequence continues at coordinate 36,837 of JAEIFM010000168.1, read as the reverse complement.
CTGGCAGATTCAAGTCAGGCCTCATCCTCGCTAATATCTAGTTCGGTTTCATGCCCTCCACACCAAGCCTCAAATGATATGCCTGATGACTACGTGTTGCTGGCTACGGCCATAGTTTTGGTGCAAAATCGTTTTGGAGAGCACATTCAATGCCGTGCAATTTTAGATTCTGCTTCTCAGCTGAATTTTATCACTACTCGTTTCGCAAATCAACTACAGCTAAAAACTCGTCGATCACATGTAGCAATCTCGGGAATCGGAGAATCTGCGCTAGACTCTGATAAGGCAGTAGACATCGTTGTCAAGTCGCAAAACGCTGGCTATGGAGCCTCATTTGTAGCCGTCGTGACACGAACCATCACGGACTACCAGCCGCAACATGATTTCAACAAAAGTACTTTCCAGATACCTGCCAACGTCATTCTTGCTGATCCGAATTTTCACAAATCTCAACGCATCGACTTGCTCATCGGAGCAGGCCTGTTCTTCGACTTAATTTGCACTGGGCAAATACGCATTTTGGACAGCAAACTGATTCTGCAGGAAACCAAACTGGGTTGGACGGTATCTGGCGGAATCTCACATTCAAACATTAAACGTTCATCGCTAGTTTCTCTTACCAAGGCGACAACTCAACAAATTCAAGACTCTTCGCTCGAGGATTTAGTCAAACGGTTTTGGGAGATCGAAAACTATGCTTCTTCAGCTTCGATGTCTGAAGAGGACTCTTTTTGTGAGGATTTCTTCAAGCAAAATCACACTCGTCTTGAAAATGGACAATACTCGGTCAAGCTTCCATTTAAAACAGATGTTTGCATGCTCGGAAATTCTTACCATCGTGCTTTGCGCAGATTCAGGGGCTTGGAGACAAAGCTGGCCAAGGATCCCAACATCAAATCGCAATACGCTGCATTTATTCAAGAATACCTCAGCTTAGGTCACATGTCTCTTGTTTCTGATAAGTGCAAGGCACCCAAATTTTACTTGCCGCACCACTGCGTCCAGAAGCTCGATAGCACAACTACAAAACTTCGGGTTGTCTTCGATGGATCGGCAAAATCGACCTCTGGCTACTCTCTGAATGATCTATTGCTGGCGGGACCCACAATTCAAGCCACAATATTCACCACATTGCTCAGATTTCGATTTTTTCAAAATAGCTCTATGCGGAGATATATGCAAAATGTACAGATGTGTCAAAGTTTCTCATCCTGATGAATACTTACAGATAATTTTATGGCGCGATAACTCAGAAGATGACATAAAAGCATACAAATTGGACACACTCACATATGGTACCAAATCCGCAGCGTTTCTGGCAATAAGGACTATGCATCAGCTAGCACTTGATGAGGAGGAAACGTTCCCTATTGGCTCGAGGATCGTTCAGAGAGACTTCTACGTAGACGACCTTATGTCTGGTGGAGACAGCATTGAAGACGTAGTGGAAATTAAACGCCAGGTCAAAGGGCTGCTCAGCCGTGGCCAATTCCCCATTCGCAAATGGTGCTCTAATGAATCAGCCGTGCTCGATGGTGAACTCGAAGTGGATAAGGAGAAGCTGCTAACATTTGATGATCGAAATGGAATCGCGAAAGCCTTGGGGCTGGTATGGAACGTCAGTTCTGACAACTTCTTATTCAATTTTTCAAAAATTTTGCCGGATGGACCAGCCACCAAGCGCGCTGTTCTATCCACAGTCGCCAGAACTTACGATCCGCTTGGCTTAATTGCGCCTATCATTACAAAGGCCAAAATATTTATCCAAACATTATGGAAACATCAACTCAACTGGGACGACGCAATGCCAGCAGAGCTACAATCAGCATGGAGCCAGCTTTTCTCTCAACTTTCCATTGTCAGTGCACTCAAATTTCCACGGTACGCGATGATTCCTGCAGCATCATTTCAAATTCATGCATTTTGTGATGCAAGCAGCCTGGCATACGGCGCTTGTATTTACCTTCGTTCGGAATCACAGGACTCAATATCAACACATCTTTTATGCTCAAAATCTAGAGTCGCCCCTTTGAAAACTCTTACGATACCAAAGTTGGAATTGTCAGCTGCATTGGTTCTAGCTGAATTGGTCGCTAATCTCGCTCGCATTGTTCCATTTCAATGTGAATACCATTGCTGGTCCGACTCTACAATAACGCTCTCATGGATTCGATCATCGCCATCGGAATTCAACGTATTTGTTTCAAATCGCGTCAGTAGAATACAGGAGTTAACTCAGGAAATGACTTGGCATCACGTGCCAACAGCCTGTAACCCATCTGACATACTATCTCGAGGATGCACACCAAAGGAATTGATGAATGACAAGCTGTGGAAACATGGTCCTCAGTTTCTTAACGAGCCCAAATCCAAGTGGCCTACAAACGTGCTGCCAGATGTCGACTTGCCAGAACGCCGTCGCAAGGTGCTGATCACCACAACAAAATACGATTTAACCAGTTTTTTGCAAATATCAAAACTCGTTCACTTCTTTGCAACGAATTTTTGCTTATGTTCGCAAATTTTGGCTCACTTTATCGAAGAAATGCACTCCAGCTACGCTCAATTTGACCGTCGAGGATCTGCGCATGGGCACATATCTCTTTGTTAAAAACATACAAGAAGTCGCCTTTGCCATAGACTATGCGATGCTTTCCTCAAAGAAGTCGCTTCCAGCCAAAAGCAATTTGCTTTCTCTCTACCCATTCATCGACGGAAATGGACTCATCAGAGTTGGAGGCAGGCTACACAATTCGCAACTGGATTACGACGCGCGTCATCCTATTTTGCTTCCTAAAGGGCACCCGGTCACAAATGCAATCATCGTGCATTATCACCAAAAGTTGCTGCATGCAGGCCCAAGAAGTCTTCTCGCAACAATAAGGCAGGCATATTGGCCAATTGGAGGAATCAAAACTGTGGCCAGCGTCATCAATAAGTGCTTGAGATGCTTTCGCCTGAAGCCACGATATGCCGAGCATGTTATGGGCAGGCTGCCAGCAGATCGCGTTCGTCCAAATCCAGCGTTCCACACAACAGGAATCGATTACTGTGGACCTTTTCTTTACAAGCCAGAGACCAGGAATAAGGCACCTGAAAAGGTGCTACATATCCATTTTTATCTGCTTCAGTACTAAAGCTACTCATCTCGAAGTCGTCAAGGACCTAACGACAGCATCATTTATTGCTGCTCTGGGACGCTTTATAAGTATCAGGGGCAAACCACGCGTTATCTGGACAGACAACGGAACAAACTTCGTTGGCGCTAAAAACGAATTAGCTGAACTGAGAGAATTATTCTTAAGCGACCCGCACAACAGCGCTGTATCGGAAGTTTGTCTAGCTAATGGAATTGATTGGAACTTTTATACCGCCCCGATCTCCACATTTTGGTGGATTATGGGAGGCGGCAGTCAAGTCTGCCAAATATCACTTCTTTCGTGCTGCTGGGTCTTCTGTTTTAGCTCTCGATGAACTTCGTACTCTAGTCTATGAAATTTCGGCAATTCTTAATTCTCGCCCACTCTATGCAATTTCAGAAAGCCCAGACGACTCAAGCTTTCTAACGCCTGCACACTTTCTCATTGGGTCTACGTTCACAGCTATAGATGAGCCTGACATCACCCATTTGAAGGAAGGGCGTCTCAATCGCTGGCAACGCGTATGCCAAATGCGTCAAAATTTCTGGCGCAAATGGAGTACCGAATATCTGACGATTCTTCAGGAGCGCAGCAAATGGAAAACTTCGCGAACGGCCCTCAAGGCTGGCTCCTTAGTGCTGCTCAAGGATGAAAATCTTCCTGCACTAAAATGGAGGCTCGGCAAGGTGGAGTCCACGATACCAGGCGATGATGGCGTTCCCAGGGTAGCCATGGTTCAAACCTCGGTTGGCCTGATCAAGCGAGCTGTAACCAAGCATGCAGTTCTGCCTCTTTCGGACCATATCGGTTGAAAGTGATCACTTCCAACGGGGGGGAGTATGTCGGGAGCAGAACCCGAACTTTATGCTTAGTTTATATTTAAATGTAAATGCTTCGCGCCACTGTTTGTTTTGACTGCAACTCTGTTATGACTCTGTTATGTACATGCTTAAAAAAGCTAGTTGCTCTAGCATTGATCATTACATTCTTTACCATTCTTACACATCTACATGTACACACGCGTCTATTCTATAATTCGACTATTAAAATTGCAACAAGTGAAGATTAACTAAAATAAACAATTGAACAAGCAAGAACTTTTTGTTGGCAATTAGTGCAAAGGTGGACATTCGGTTTTCCTCTAAACAGTCACTTTTATTTTCTTCCTTTTTTTTGCTTAAGAGAGGTTCTGACTGGCCTCGTCCAGTCGCCTGGCACTTCTGTGTCGTGGCCTAATTTTGCAGCCTCGATTTCGACGCTTTCCGTCCGCTGCTGCCCGGCGCTGTCCGCGGTCGCTGCCTGGGCGGCGCTGCCCGCGGTCGCTACCCGCGGTCGCTGCCTATGCTCGGCCGATCATGCTTCGGCTCGTGTCGCTTTGCTTGCGAACTTGCCGTTTTGCCTAGCCTGGCGCCCTGCATGCCTAGATCGGCACGCGACTTGTAGCTTTGCCTAGTTCAGCTTGCGACTTGTCGCCTGCATCGATCTGTTCGTGCGTTTCTGCTGCGTCGGCTTCGTGCTGCCTGCATGCTTCTGCTCGCCTCGCTCTGCTCGCTTCGCTCTGCTCGTCTGCTTTTGCTCGCTTCGGTCTGCTTCTGGAATTTTTCGGGCGCCGTTACACATGCGTCGCAAAATTTGTCGCGACGCCGTTACTTGTGTGCATGGGCGCCGACCAACGGGCGTTTGCTTGTAGTCTGCACCCCGCGGGCTTGCACTTGCCTATGCCCCTGCCTATGTCTCGCCTATGCTTTGTCTATGTCTTTGCCTATGCCTTGTCTATGTCTTTGCTTATGCCTTGTCTATGTCTTTGCCTTTGCTTGCTACCCATTACATGCAAACCCATGGGGTATTATAAACTTAAAGGTATTTTATTTCATTTAAACTTAACTAAATAACTATTGTGACGCGTTTCATACGTCGTCACACCCCCCCCCTTACTTCACCGGGGGTTGAGGTAAATATATAAAAAAAGAAAGAGAAAATGAAGGTCCAGCCTTCTAATATTATGTGGCTTCCGCCGTTATGTCTCACTGGCCCCGCTCGGTGACGGTCACCGCTCCTCGGCCGTTGATGCGTACCCGGAAGCGTACGCCGTCTCCGTCCGCCAACACCGATGCTGGCTTGCGGGGGTGTCGCTCCAACTGCTTTTGCACCCACTCTACCACCCGGCGAGGCAAACGGTGGTCGAAGGTGGGCACTCGCCATTCTCGTGGCGCGAGGACCCACTGCTCCGGGTGCTTCCGCCCGGTAATGGGCAACCTCTCGGCCCGCAACATTGCTAATAATGGGACGCGCGGGTGGCCACACCGAATCCTCCTCCTCCTCCTCCTCAGAGGACGATGGGAACGGTCCGGCCCGCACCTTCATGTAAGCACTCTCCCCTTTGAGTATGCCCTTTAGGGGGGGCGGTGTGAGGATGCGCCAAATACGTGCTGGGGGGAAGACCGGCCCGTCTCCCATCGCACAAGCCCGGCTTGTAGTGGGTCCTTCTTCTTCGGGCGGCCCACCCGACTCTGTCTTGCGAACGGTCGGCGCAGGCGGTATGCCATAGCTGCTCGCCTCGCTGATTGGGCTGAACCGGCCCAACTCTTCGGGGTAACTCTCGACTTCTGGCGTTTCGGCGACACCGGCGAGGCAGTGACCCGCAAATCCTCGAGCCGCGATCAGGTCGTTTTCACGCACAAACCACTCCTCCGTCTCCAAGACGTCGTTGGGGTCGTCGGCGGGTGGCTGCTCGGTGCTAGGCGCCAACCAGTCCGGGAACCACACCTCGGTTTCGGTGGAATCGGCGCTGGTGGTCCCAGGCTGCGGTACGAGTGGTGGCATGCCTTCCAGGTCCCATCCCTCGAACATAATGTCGAGGACCCCCTCATCCGCCGGTCGCTGTTCTGGTGAGAACCAGTCGCGGACCAGTTCGAGGCTGGTGACCTCCGCTGGTGTGTTCTCCTTCGAAGTACGCCTTCAGGTCGTTCAATCCGGCGTTGCGTCGTTGCTTCGTCTTAACCTCCTGCAGCCGTAAGATTGTAGGCGAAGTATACATCTGTACTCTGTAAGGACCGTCATAACGAGGTGCGAGTTTGGCGGCAAATCCGTCGACTGCTTTCGACAAGTGATGTTGTCGCAGCAGGACGAGATCGCCGATGGCTGGCTTCCATTCTCGGCGACGCAGGTTATAGTGCCGTCCTTGGATCGCACTCGCTTGCTGCGCATTCTCGGCCACGGTCTTGTGTACTTCCTGTAGGTGTCGTTCCTTGTCCTCCGGTGTTCTAGATTCCGTTCGGATGATTGGAGTCACTTCCTCGTAAAGTGCTCCAGGCAACCGCGGCTCGCGACCCTGCACTAAATACGCCGGACTAAATCCAGTGGTGTCCGAGGCACTGGTATTTATCGCCAGGCTAATTTCGGGCAGGTGCTCGTCCCACGTCCGCTGTTCCTCGCCTAAATATTGCGCCACCACCAGGATTTTGCTGTGGTGTGTACGGTGCGGTGTGTTGTAAGTCCATGCCCAGTTGTTTGCAGAAATTCACGAAGATCCGACTCATTGTCGCAGACGAAGGTTTGGGGCACGCCGAACCTGGCCAAAATTCGTTCCCGGAACGAGCGCATCAGGTGAATCGCCGTTGCCTTCCGTAATGGAACCAGTTCCACCCACTTCGAGAACGCGTCGAAAAATACCAAGAGCATGGTATTCCCGCAACATTGCTAATAATGGGACGCGCGGGTGGCCACACCGAATCCTCCTCCTCCTCCTCCTCAGAGGACGATGGGAACGGTCCGGTCCGCACCTTCATGTAAGCACTCTCCCCTTTGAGTATGCCCTTTAGGGGGGGCGGTGTGAGGATGCGCCAAATACGTGCTGGGGGGAAGACCGGCCCGTCTCCCATCGCACAAGCCCGGCTTGTAGTGGGTCCTTCTTCTTCGGGCGGCCCACCCGACTCTGTCTTGCGAACGGTCGGCGCAGGCGGTATGCCATAGCTGCTCGCCTCGCTGATTGGGCTGAACCGGCCCAACTCTTCGGGGTAACTCTCGACTTCTGGCGTTTCGGCGACACCGGCGAGGCAGTGACCCGCAAATCCTCGAGCCGCGATCAGGTCGTTTTCACGCACAAACCACTCCTCCGTCTCCAAGACGTCGTTGGGGTCGTCGGCGGGTGGCTGCCCGGTGCTAGGCGCCAACCAGTCCGGGACCCACACCTCGGTTTCGGTGGAATCGGCGCTGGTGGTCCCAGGCTGCGGTACGAGTGGTGGCATGCCTTCCAGGTCCCATCCCTCGAACATAATGAGGAGGACCCCCTCATCCGCCGGTCGCTGTTCTGGTGAGAACCAGTCGCGGACCAGTTCGAGGCTGGTGACCTCCGCTGGTGTGTTCTCCTTCGAAGTACGCCTTCAGGTCGTTCAATCCGGCGTTGCGTCGTTGCTTCGTCTTAACCTCCTGCAGCCGTAAGATTGTAGGCGAAGTATACATCTGTACTCTGTAAGGACCGTCATAACGAGGTGCGAGTTTGGCGGCAAATCCGTCGACTGCTTTCGACAAGTGATGTTGTCGCAGCAGGACGAGATCGCCGATGGCTGGCTTCCATTCTCGGCGACGCAGGTTATAGTGCTGTCCTTGGATCGCACTCGCTTGCTGCGCATTCTCGGCCACGGTCTTGTGTACTTCCTGTAGGTGTCGTTCCTTGTCCTCCGGTGTTCTAGATTCCGTTCGGATGATTGGAGTCACTTCCTCGTAAAGTGCTCCAGGCAACCGCGGCTCGCGACCCTGCACTAAATACGCCGGACTAAATCCAGTGGTGTCCGAGGCACTGGTATTTATCGCCAGGCTAATTTCGGGCAGGTGCTCGTCCCACGTCCGCTGTTCCTCGCCTAAATATTGCGCCACCACCAGGATTTTGCTGTGGTGTGTACGGTGCGGTGTGTTGTAAGTCCATGCCCAGTTGTTTGCAGAAATTCACGAAGATCCGACTCATTGTCGCAGACGAAGGTTTGGGGCACGCCGAACCTGGCCAAAATTCGTTCCCGGAACGAGCGCATCAGGTGAATCGCCGTTGCCTTCCGTAATGGAACCAGTTCCACCCACTTCGAGAACGCGTCGAAAAATACCAAGAGCATGGTATTCCCGTGGGTAGAGCGTGGGAGTGGTCCCACGAAATCCGCGCACAGAACGTCGAAAGGTGCCTGTACCTGTCGGGTGTGCATCCGCCCTGGAGGTTTCAGTTGGCTCATCTTGAATTTCTGGCAGGTCTCGCATTTCTGAACGTATCGGGCTACGTCTCAAAAGAGCCCTGGCCAGTAGTATCGTTGACGGACCCGGTTCAGGGTTTTCCGTACTCCCTGATGTCCGGCGGCGGGTTGGTCGTGACACTCGCTAAGCACTCGCTGGCGTAATGGCTTGGGTACGCAAAGCTTCCACGGCGTGTAGTCCTCCTCGTCAGGTCGAAATCCTCCTCGTCTGTAAAGCTGGTCATGTTCCTTGATAAATTCTGGGTATTTCTCGGGTTCCTTCTCCAGAAGATCCAGCATTCGGGTGATCCATGGACAAGGCAAGTTCTCCTGCGTGGCTTGCTGTAGCGTTTCTAATGGACGTCTGGACAACGCGTCCGCCACCACGTTCTGATCTCCCCGACGGTAATGCACGTTAAAGCGGAACTGCTGAAGTTCTAACGCCCAGCGCGCAATCCTTCCGGTGGGATTCTCGATACTGTTCAGCCACTTGAGTGCCAGGTGGTCCGTGATGACATCGAACTCATATCCCTCGAGGTAACACCGCAACTTCCGAATTGCCCACACGATAGCCAAGCACTCCTTCTCTGTGGTGGATTAACGGCTCTCGGCTCCGGAAAGGCGTCGACTCGCGTAAGCAATGACTCGTTCGGTGCCTTGTATCTGCTGAGTTAGTACCGCGCCAAGTCCAACGTCGCTTGCGTCCGTTTGGAGCGTGAATCGCTCGCTAAAGTCCGGGCAGGCCAGTACCGGTGCTTCCGTGAGGCTCGTCTTCAACGCCTCGAATGCCCTCTGCTGATCCTCGCTCCACGTCCATCGGCAACCCTTTTTCAGCAGTGCTGACATCGGTTGCACCAAAGTGGCGAAATTTGGCACAAATCCTCGGTACCAGGAGGCGATTCCAAGACATCTCCTCAGTTCCTTGACGGTCGTGGGCGGTTGCAGCTCTTTGCTCGCGGCAATCTTGTTGGGATCCGTGTGAATCCCACCTTCGCTGACCTGGTGTCCCAAGTAGACGATGCTTTCCTGGAAAAAGCTGCACTTGGCCTTGTTCAGGCGCAAGTTCGCATTTCGCAGTCTCCGGAACACCTCTCGAAGGTTGTCCAAGTGTTCCTTGAACGATTGCCCTACGACGATGATATCGTCGAGGTACGCGAACGCATGCGGCTCCATGTCCGGTCCGATGACTCCGTCCAACGCGCGTTGAAATGTGGCCGGGGCTGAATGCAACCCAAACGGCATCACCTTCCAGTGGAAGAGACCTCGGCCGCACTCGGTGCACTGTATGGGCTCCAGGATGGCTCAATCCTACCATCTCGCAAAAGCTCATCAACTTGCTCGTTGATGATCTTCTGCATGGCCGGATTCTTCGGGTAGTACCTCTGCTTGATAGGGTACGCATCCCTCATAGTGATGGTGTGCTCCGCGATGTGCGACACCCCTATCAGCCCATCAAATTTGGCCAGCTCAGACTGTAGGAAGGCCTCCACCTGTTCCTCGTCGGACGCTTCTCCAGTTTCCTGCGCCGCGGCGCCTCGCAATGCAGCGTGGCTAGGCGTAGGCCGTCTTCTACGGCGCCTACGCTTGCCTCGAGCTGCTAGGGTAACTCGGCTCTCGTCTTCGCCTGGTTCCCTCGTGCCTTCCTCTGTTCCCGGGTTGTTCGCCACGTTTTGAACATCCGGCTGCTTCTCTACGCTCTGTTCGTCTTGTACTTCGCTTTGATTTCCTTCGCATTGTTCCTGCAATTTTTCTTGCGTCTTTTGTCGTTTCCTTTGTTGATACTCTCTGTCATGTTCGCTGCTCTGTCCATCTGTATTCCTGGGTTGTCGGAACGTTCAGCCGCCGCGCGGTGGGACAAACCGGTGGTACGACCGCGGCCTTACTATTTGCTTGCGCTACTGCTTCCTCCGTTGCCCGGCGAGTTGTTCCGGCTGTCGGGGTTGTCTCCTCCGGTGTACTTTGGAGGCGCAATCGTGCTTGCCCGCACTCGAGGGTTGCCTCGATGCCGCCCAGGAAGTCCATGCCGAGGATTACGTCATCCAAGATGACCGGTAGAGCCAGCATCGGTATGATCGTCTCCTTCTGTCCGAGCTGGACACGCACTCGTAACGCTCGTGTTACTTCCCTCGACGATCCGTCAGCCAACTTGATGCGGACCAGCGCCGTCCGCTCGTTATCGGGCGTACTCAGCCGGGTAGCCATACGCTCACTTATGAAGCTGCGTGTAGCTCCGGTGTCGATCGTGGCATCCGTCGTCAAATCTTCAATTTTGACGAATGCGATGACACGAGCACTGCCGCACCGCATCGGTACTACTTCTGGGGACCTTGAGGCTGCGTCTCCGACTGGTTCCCCATCGGTTGAAGACGCGAAGCATTTCCCGCCTGGTCCCGCCGGTAGCAGTCCATAGTGCGCACGTCACGCCGTCCACAGTCCCAGCAGAAGAGGACCCTGTCGTTGCGGCAGTTCGTCTGCACGTGTCCAGGCTGCGCGCTGTTGTAGCACAGGCGTTGCGTATTGCTCCTTGTGGGTTCCGGCGCCGCTGCGGCTCCGTTCACCAATGGAGTGGTTCTGCCTTCGCTCGTGGCCGGAATTGGTGTCGATCTCGGTTGCTGATCGCTCCTCCGTTGCTCTGGATATCTGGGTCCTCGCTGCCGTTGTAATCCCTTGGTAGTCTCGTAGGTCGTAATCAACTGGCTCAGCTGGGCCAGAGTCTCGAACTCGTGGCGCCGTGTGAACAGTTGGTACTCGGGCAGCAGGTTGTCGTAGATCTTCTCTAGCTCCTGCTCCCGAGTGTATTTGGCGCGTTGCATCATGGTTCGTAACTCCAGGGTGTAATCGCGGAACGGCTCGCCTTGTCGTTGTACGCGACTTCGTATCCCGTCCTCCAGTCGTTGGAAATAACGCGGGGGTAAGAAAAAATCCATGAATTCTTGTTTGAATTCTTCCCACGTGGCTCGGTAAAGGCGGTTCACTCGGAACCAGTCCTCGGCCTGTCCCGACAGCGTGTTCGCGATCGCCTGTGGCAGCTGTTGTACGTTGATTTGGTACATTTCAGCCTTCTCTTCCAGATGCTCAATGAACCGCCACGGATCCGCTGCCGCCCCACTAAACGACACGCCCCAGCGGTGCACATGGTCTGCCAGTTCGTAAGGCTCCATCCTCCTGTAGCCGGCTCCAGCCATACCGCTCGTGGCCGAGGCTCTCGCCGCGAAGTTTGGAACGGGCAACGTGGTTACGGCCGCTGTGTTTGTAGCGCGGCGCGTATCCGCTCCGGGCATCGGGGACACGTCCTCTGTGTTCGGGTCCTTGGGCACTGGTGACGGGCCACGGGACCGAACCTCCTTGACGTCAGGGGTGGGCGCGGTGCCTAGGCTAGTTTCCAGGTCTAGCATACGCTGCAGCTGCTCCTTTGACAAGTCGCCCTGGTTTATGACTGCTACCAGGCGACTGCGCATCTCCTCCACTGTACCGCTGTTGTCCAATCCTAGTTCCTTTAAGATTGCCTGCAGCTCACTCTTGCGACGAAAGGCGATCCACTGTGTTCCCATGTCGTTTTTTTTTCGAAAAAATATTTATTTTGCACGTTGCTCGAGAAGTTTTATTTAAAAGTTGTATTTAAGTAATGAAGAAATCCTTTTGAATTTCTTTTAAGGATTCTTCCCTTGCTTTACTTTAAGTCGCGACCGATGTTACTCGTTCGAGTGTCCGCACTCAACTGACATCCTCGGTATTCGGCACCGAGTCTTATAGTACCTGGTCTCGGTGGTGTCACCAGCCAGGTTGCGCCGGCGCAAGGAAAAAAAACGTCAAGCAGTGAGGAAAAAAAAAAAGCTAAAGTTGGCGCAAACGCCCGCGTGCGCTGTAGTTTATAAAACGTGTACCGTCTGTACCCCAGACTTTAAGAAATTATCTACGTTCCCTATGCTTGCTTCGTTGTACTAGTTTTCTAGAAAACACGTGTACAGCCTGTCCTACAAACTTTTTAAAAAAATCAATGTTCCCTATGCTTGCCATGATACCCTATTTAAAACATGCTCTACCCCTTGCCTAGTTCTGCGGTTCTCTGTGCTTGTCTGATATAATCTGCCAATTTACTTATGTGGGTCTTTAATCCACTTAAAGATGTTAAAATTTCCCATTTCTAAATGTCTAGTCTTAGTAGTCCCTGCTCGGGCGCCATCTGTAAATTGTTTTCTCAGGGTAGGGGACAACTCTCAGTCTAGCCAGGGTCTTTACAGCAAAATTTATAAATGACTAGGACCACTAAGACGTTTAGAAAGAGAGAGAGAGGGGGTCACTGGCAGATTAGAAAAGCTGAGACAAATGTCGGACACAGCGAACACGCCCTTTTCACGCGTACACGTGGCCCGTGTCTTCCACGTGTACTCGTGAATGACGCAGAAGAGTGTTTTCACCGTACCTGACACTTTGGCCGCGTTTTCGCTGTGCATCTGGTCGGCTGCAGGCCGTGGGGGAACGCTCGTGACTACGGGTACTGCCACCTGCACTCTCACAAATCGCTCGGTGGTGTATTGCACCACGCCACACTTGTGAACGCACGCTCCTGTACCCCGCGTCAACTATCGTTCACTCACGACACGACCTGCGACTGACCGTTCATCGTACGGAACGTCCGTGACCGCAGGTACTTTCGCTTATGTTCCCACAGGTCGCTCGATGGTGAATTGCACCAGCCCGCAGCCCGTTAGAACACGCTCTTGTACCCGCTTGTCAACTAACGTCCACTCTCGCCCACGATTGGTCGTTTCCGCCGTTACGGAACGCCCGTGACCGCAAATACCTTCGCCTGTGCTCCCACAAGTCGCCTCGGTGGTGTATTGCACCACACCGCAACTCGTCTCTGAACACAAGTTCCCGTATACGCTTGTCAACTAGCGATCACTCACAGCACACAGACACATACGGGCGCACACGCGAAATTTCCTGCGAACACGTTTTCGAAGGAAAGTTTCCAAAAATATTGAACGCGAGTTTTAGTTAAAACGCCTATGCATTATTGATTGTTTATTTCCTTTTCTTCACAAGTTTCGTTTCCTTATTCTATTACAAAATATTCACTTAACTGTCCCTGCCTCTCTGTGTCCCTACCTACTTCGCACCATACGTTGCTTCTTTTTACTTTGCTTTCTTCTTTTGTTTCTTTGCACTGCTTACCTCGTTTCTTCTTCTACAGGGTCCCTGTCCATTGTCCTTTATTTGTATCCTTGCTTCCTGGTTTTAACTTTTTACAGGTCCTTTTCACTTTTTTTTTTAACTTTGGTCACTTTTATTTTCTTCCTTTTTTTTGCTTAAGAGAGGTTCTGACAGGCCTCGTCCAGTCGACTGGCACTTCTGTGTCGTGGCCTAATTTTGCAGCCTCGATTTCGACGCTTTCCGTCCGCTGCTGCCCGGCGCTGTCCGCGGTCGCTGCCTGGGCGGCGCTGCCCGCGGTCGCTACCCGCGGTCGCTGCCTATGCTCGGCCGATCATGCTTCGGCTCGTGTCGCTTTGCTTGCGAACTTGCCGTTTTGCCTAGCCTGGCGCCCTGCATGCCTAGATCGGCACGCGACTTGTAGCTTTGCCTAGTTCGGCTTGCGACTTGTCGATCTGTTCGTGCGTTTCTGCTGCGTCGGCTTCGTGCTGCCTGCATGCTTCTGCTCGCCTCGCTCTGCTCGCTTTGCTCTGCTCGCTTCGCTCTGCTCGTCTGCTTTTGCTCGCTTCGGTATGCTTCTGGAATTTGTCGGGCGCCGTTACACATGCGTCGCAAAATTTGTCGCGACGCCGTTACTTGTGTGCATGGGCGCCGACCAACGGGCGTTTGCTTGTAGTCTGCACCCCGCGGGCTTGCACTTGCCTATGCCCCTGCCTATGTCTCGCCTATGCTTTGTCTATGTCTTTGCCTATGCCTTGTCTATGTCTTTGCTTATGCCTTGTCTATGTCTTTGCCTTTGCTTGCTACCCATTACATGCAAACCCATGGGGTATAAACTTAAAGGTATTTTATTTCATTTAAACTTAACTAAATAACTATTGTGACGCGTTTCATACGTCGTCACACTGAATCAAATGCTTTGCTGAAGTCTGTGTTGACCACATCAGTTTGCATTTTCTTCTGAAAACCTTTATTAATTATTGAGGTGAATTCCAGAAGATTCGTGGTAGTAGATCTAGATTTTACAAAGCCATGTTGATGTGGCAAAATAAGTGACTTGCACTTATACGTTAACTCCACAGAAATAATTTTTTCCAACAACTTTGGAATAGAGGATAATTTGGAAATGCACCTATAAATCATTTCTTCAGACTTAGAGCCGTTTTTATGAAGAGGGATAGAAAAAGATTTTTTCCAGATTGGAGGAAACGTACAAGATGCTAGAGACAAGTTAAATAACTTGAAAATATGTCTAAATAAGCTATTGGCACAAAATCTAAGTACGCATCCTGGTACTCCGTCAGGGCCGGGAGAGAAGATTGGATTAATAGAGCACAGATTAGCCCGTAATGATTCCTCATCGATCATATCACAAGCAATGGAATTTGATCTCTGAGTTAAATACGGATATGGAAGATTAATGTCGAAGTTAGTAGAGGAAGAGGTAGATTGAAAAAAGTCTGCAAACAGATCAACAGCGTGTTGATCACTGGTTGCTTTCTTGTTTTCATATAAAAATAAGTGGGTAAGGCTACAGTCGGGCGCCCGACAGTAAGATACCCTTCTCGTGTAACCACACTCATAATTTCAAACAGAGAATTCTGCACAAATACTTCTAGTACATATAGCTTACTCGCTCGCACTCACACAGCGACGCGCGTGAAGAGTAAAGCGACACGACGCAACGTCGACGTCGGCGTCAACTGCTCAAAGCAGCGCGTCGGCTGCTGCCCGTAGCGAACATTTGTATTGAAAACGTTGACTTGAATAACTTCGGTGTTATTGGTCCGATCGAATTGTAGTTTGGAGAATATGTTTATGCTGCATTTGGCTTTATACATACCAAAGCAGAACGTTATGGGCTCAATACTTTGCTCAATAAACGCAATTAACCGATTTGCGGGGGCGGTGGGCGTGGCATCAAACATGTGATATAAATTTGATCTGCCAATGGTTTATAGGAACCTTCATGCCAAATTTGGTATCTCTAGCTTTTTTAATAGCTGAGATCTGTTGTCTAATACAGACGGACATGTCTCAATCGACTCGGCTAGTGATCCTGAGCAAGAATATATATACTTTATGGGGTCTGCCACGCCTCCTTATGCCTGTTACATATATTTTGCACAAAGTTAGTATACCCTTTTTTTGACCATTTTCAGTGGTTGAAGGGTATAATTACGAATATAAAAATAAAATGTTGACATTATTATGAGATTTCTGCACGTACAGAAAATTTAAAACGGATCCCACATCACGATTACAAAGCAAAAATAAAGAACTACTGGAAAATTTATTAAAGAAGGAGCCTATTTCGTTCGGCCTTTGAAATAAGCTTATCACAAACATTGCAGCACCACCGAGAGTTTATGGACTTCCTAAAATCCATAAGGAAGGGACACCACTCAGACCAATCTGTTCGTCAATAGGATCCCCTTCTTACGTCTTATGCAAATACATTGTTTCAATTCTCAAAAACTTGACAACCGAATCGAAATACAACATTAAAAACGCCATAGAGTTCAAGGACAAGATAAATGACGAAGACATTAACGATGACGAAATACTAGTCTCTTTTGACGTAATATCACTGTTCCCTAGCATACCATTAGATTTAGCTTTAACAACTATTAAATCGAAATGGACAACAAAGATACCTGAACAAACTTTCCTAGAAATAGTTAAGTTCTGTATCATGGAAAACAGGTACTTTAAATATGAAAACATAATTTTCTCACAGCTGAAAGGTATGCCAATTGGGAAGAACTTTTAACCACCATCTTGGAAAAATTAAAAACAAAACCACGACTACTAACAAAATATGTCGATCACCTGTTTGCAATTACAGAGCTCAACGAAGCAGATAACCATAAAAACATAAAATTCACGATTGAGAGAGAACAAAACAATAAACAACCATATCTGAACTCAACTATTAATGGAGAAGGAGGAAAATTAAAACTAAAATGGTATAAGAAACTCATTAACTATAATTCTAAACATCCAACATCCACAATGATAATTAATACAGCAAGAGGCTGTATAAAACGAATGTTTGACATATCTGACAAAATGTACCATAAAGAGATTATAAAGGAAATAACAGAAATTCATACTGACAACGACTTTCCAAAAACTTTAATAAAAACGCTTATTAAAAAACATCAAGAAACACCAGGAAATAATAAAGAGAACTGTAGTCATATAAATTATTAATCTATGTGCCAACATTATCAAAAAGACTAATGAAATCCGATTGTTACAATAATACAGCAATACAAATAGCACATAAGCCGTTTCACACATTACAACATTTTTATAATAATACTAAGTCAAAAATAGATGCACTTGACAAAAATAATGTAATTTATAAAATTCCCTGCAGTGGCAATAATACGGAAACATGCGATGGTGTATGCGCAGGAACGACAAAACTGAAATTGAAAACATGATTAACACAACATAAATCTGATTTTAAATTACGACACCAATGTACAACACAAAAAACTGCTCTTATGACCCACTGTGCAAACAAGCACCAATGTCCGAATTTTAACGCAACAACAATACTACAACAAGAACAACACTATGCTTAACGTTACACTCTCGAAATGCTACACATAATAAACACACCAACACAAGACAGACTGAACTACAAAACGGACACAGATAATTGCGCTCACATATATAGACATTTACATCCTAAGTCAGTTAGGAACTCCGCGCCCGCAAGAGCAGACGTGAACAAGAAATGTATGTAATTTAGTATTGTTCAGTGTATATTTTTTTAGTTTTTATAAATATTGTAATTGTTTTTTTTTGCCCTGAAGACGGTTACCGGAGAGTAACCTAAATATATCGGAAATATAAAAAAATAATACAAAAATTAAAAACAAATTGTTTTTTGTTTTTATTTTTGTACTATGACCTCGAGCCAGCAACAATGAGTATTATAAACAAAGGTCGCCAAAACTCTACATTAATTTAAAGTTTTTACTATATTTATGGCCATCATAGAAACGACATATCTGGTTGGATGATATAAATATCTCTCATTATTATGTGAGGCACCACATATGTATAGCCGTCGTATTTTCACATTCATCAAAATACGCGCTATGTTAAGTTCTTTCTGACAAGCACTGAAAGCAAAGTAGCAACATCCAATAAGAACCACGGGCAGAAAAATACATTTTTGACATGGTAGGGCCATATCACATTCGTGTGCGCTCGGTTGACGGTATCCTTTCTGTCTAGTTTTTAAACAATACTCTTAAAATAAGTCGGTTAGTCGTTATAAACGTGTTACCAAACTCATAATTTCAAACAGAAAATTTTGCACACATTATTCTGCTACATATGGCTTACTCGCTTAAACTTACACAGCGACGCGCGTATAAAAACAACGCGTTGCGACGTTGACGTCGACGTCGCCTGTACAATGCAGATGCTGCTCGTACCCAGCATACGTACAGAAAACGTTGACATGAATAACTTCTATGTTATTCGATCGGATTGTTATTTGGAGAATATATTCATATTGCATTCAGCTATATGTATACCAAAGCAATACGTTATGAGCTCAATACTTTGCTTTATATTCATACATTTTGATTAAAACTTCATCTCCAGCTTTTTTAACAGTTGGGATCATATCAAACAGACAGTCATGGCTCAATCGACTTGGCTAGTGATCCTCAGCAACCATGCATGTTACATACATTTGCACAAAGTAAGTTTACCCTTTTTTGACCATGTTCAATGGTTGAAAAGTGTTTAAAATCACGTAATCATGTTGTCTTAATATCTTCCATATTTATCATAAAATGTTACTGAAATTTTAGAGTAACGTCCTCAAGGGGGTATTGATATATATAGGTATTTGTTTTTGCTGTGGAACTAATATTGCGGGTATAAATATTAATATATAATATTAAAATAAAAGTAAAAAATAATAAACAACAAGTGGGAAAGGCTACAGTCGGGCGCCCGACAGTAAGATACCCTTCTCCCAATTTGCTAAATCCGTTACAAACGTGTAACCACACTCATAATTTCAAACAGAGAATTCTGCACAAATACTTCTAGTACATATAGCTTACTCGCTCGCACTCACACAGCGACGCGCGTAAAGAGTAAAGCAACACGACACAAAGTCGACGTCGGCGTAAGCTGCTGCCCGTACCGAACATTTGTACTGAAAACGTTGACTTGAATATCTTTTGTGTTATTAGTTCGATCGAATTGTAATTTAGGGGATATGTTAATATTTTATTCAGCTTTATGTAGACAGAAGCAGAACGTTATGTGTTTAATACGTTTCTTAATAATCACAAAGTACTGATTTACGGGGGCGGTAGGCGTGGTACCCGAAATTTAAAAACAACGTGTACTGCCTAGGATATATAGGAATCTTTATGCCAAATTTGGAATCTCTAGTTTTCTTGATAGCTGAAAATCAGACGTTCATACATACGGACAGACAGACAGACGGACATACAGACTGGCTAGGACGAATCGGCTAGTGATCCTGAGCAAGAATATATTGTATATACTTTATGGGGTCGCAGATGTCTCCATCTGCCTGTAACGCATATTCCGACATACCTAATAGACCATGTATTTTTTTTTTAAATCCATGGCCTTTATAGCGACTAACAATAAAAACAAATGAGTTATGTGTCCCAATGTAACAAAAAACTGACATGGGAAAGATGGACCTGAAGGGGACGTTCCTCATACAGTTTGAAAACGCAACTATAAGAGGGGACGTTCCTCCTACAGTTTTAAAACGCAACTATAAGAGTTTATCTCAAAGACCATGACTCCCGTCGAAGCGACACCACCTCTGTTGCAATTAATGGCAGAGAAAACAAAAGTTGATGAAGTATTATCTCTACAAATGTTAAGGGAAAGTAAATATAAACAGTATAAAGGAGCTGGAACGGTTGAACGGAAGTCACAACATCAGCATAACAGGAAACCTCACAATGTCAGCAACACTCACAGTTCTACTGGTAGTACTGCTAGCACGATTTATAATCAGTCGGCATGAAAAAGTAAAAGCGACCGCATCTCCCTATTGGCAGGAGCTTATAAGCCATGCGAAAACCAACCTATACAGAAAATACAAAATAAATAAACATATATATTTATACAGAAAATAAAAAAAATATATAAACATATTTTTACGTTTAGCATGCAGTGAAAAAAAAAAAAGTCGATAAGTAACCCTCAAGGTGACCAATGAAGAAACAGCAGCCCCTAAAGAAGACCTTAAGCCAACCACAACACAAAAGAGGCGACCGAGCACGTCCGCGTTTAAAGGGGGAGGAGTTAACAATACTCCTGTTGCACAACAACGAGAAGCGCAACCTCTCACGAGGCAAGGTTACATAAACAACGTGCACTTGGTCAGAATTCCCAAAACCGTGGGAATACTGACCAGCGTAGCCTAAACATCCGCGACGTGCCCTTGGTTAGCAAATTCGGCAGCAGCGGCAGCGACAGCACCAGCGAAAACAGCGGCAGCGACAACAGCGGCAGCGACAACAGCGGCAGCGACGTCGGCGGCTCTAAACAGTAGCAGCTTTCTTATGATAAACCTTGTTTGTTTTTGCTTGTCCCAAAGTTTTGCAGGATTGTTTAATCGTGCTTGTTCCACTGTGCATGCTTACTCTAAAACGGGAAACGAACGGGAGAGCTTTCGAGCAGATGTAATAGGAGATAAGAAAAGACTTGACACTCTATGTTTTGCAAGAACACCGATCGGACGTCAATTTGTCGCGGGCAGTCTGTTTGCTGTACATACACACATACATACTTTTGTATAAAGGTTTAATATTGAAAGAATAAAGTGAAGTATATAAATCAATTATATTTGCGTCGGAACCTCTCTTACAATGACCTCAAACTAATATAGAGGACACAACTTTACATGGTGGCCCATGAGGGGAACCTTAACAAGCAAATTTAATTTTGAATTCACTTTATTATGCAATTCTGCATGCACGTATGTACGTATGAACATAAGCTACGCAAACTCCGTTAGACTACAGCGCAATTTCGACTCGTCGGTTCAACAGTTAAACATAGCGGTGCAGCACATAGGCAGTGCAAAGAAGGGAGAGACAAAGACGCAAAACTGCATCACCGAATTCGCTGGGCGTCCGCTCTCTTTGTCTTCTTTGCGGCTCATTTTTTGGTGTGCGAAATGAAAAGTTTGAGATTCACTGGACAGCATGGCTTCGACGTTGGAAACGATGGTGAATTTGCCGTCTGACCGCTACGGTGTCCTCAAGCTGATACTGCAGAATTATAACAAGTGGGTAAGGCTACAGTCGGGCGCCCGACAGTAAGATACCCTTCTCCCAATTTTAAAATCCGTTACAAACGTGTAACCACACTCATAATTTTAAACAGAGAATTCTGCACAAATACTTCTAGTACATATAGCTTACTCGCTCGCACTCACACAGCGACGCGCGTAAAGAGTAAAGCGACACGACGCAACGTCGACGTCGGCGTCAACTGCTGCCGACGCGCTGCTTTGGCTACTGCCCGTACCGAACATTTGTACTGAAAACGTTGACTTAAATAACTTCTGTGTTATTCGTCCGATCGGATTGTAATTTGGAGGATATATTCATATTGCATTTAGCTTTATACAAACCGAAGCAGAACGTTATGCGTTTTATACTTTGCTTAATAATCGCAAATAACCGACTTGCGGGGGCGGTGGGCGTGGTATCAAACATTTGACATAAACCTTATCTGCCTATGGAACCTTCATGCCAAATTTGGTATCTCTAGCTTTTTTAATAGCTGAGATCTGTTGTCTCATACAGACGGACAGACGGACATGTCTCAATCGACTCGGCTAGTGATCCTGAGCAAGAATATATATACTTTATGGGGTCTGCCACGCCTCCTTATGCCTGTTACATACATTTTGCACAAAGTTAGTATACCCTTTTTTGACCATTTTTAATGGTCGAAGGGTATAAAAAGGATTCGCAAGCCAGGAAAACACGGGTTTATTTCAAGAAACGTCTGAATCAGGTGGAGGAATTGAGAATCGCATTTTTTGACACGTATGCGAAGATTATCAATTTGGATGAATACGAGGGATCTGCCTATTACGTGAAGAATATGCTATCCGACTTCGACGAACGCTACATGGACACTTTTTGTATCCTCGCCGAAAATTATGAAAGGCTGGCTCCAGATGCCCCTAAGGAAGTCGCTGGCGCTGCAGACCCAGAACGCCGTATTACTATGCCCCAAATGTCGGTTCCAAGGTTCTCTGGTGTGTGCCTCGACTGGCCTGGATACTTTGACGCATTCACTACCCTTATACACAACAATAACAATCTGAGCAACGTGCAAAGGCTGCATTTTCTCAAGGAGTCCCTGCCGCTGAATCAGGACAATGATATTCGCCAAATGCAGTGTACGGATGCAAACTACCAAGTAGCATGGGGAATGATGGTTAAGAGATATAACAATCCAAGGTTAATCTTTTCGCATCATATGAATACAATATATGCTCTTCCTAGACTGCAGAAGGATTCGTCCGAGTCGATACGCTCAATGCTAAGCACTGTTAACGTTTGCTTGGCTGCGTTCCGCCGCGTCCAAGCCTTGGATGGGGAACGTAACAACTGGCTAACGCATTACATAGCTTCACGGCTACCCAAGGAAACTCATAACGCTTGGGAGCATCATCACGGAAGCAACTCTACTGTACCTTCATATAAGGAACTGGAATCATTTTTAAACGATCGTCTGGTCATAATGGATGCGATAGAGAACCGTAACTCGTCGTTCGACTACATCAATGGCCAAGGCTTACCAGATTCGACCAAGCGTGTTCGAGTACATAACGCCCAGGATCAACAGAGGTGCTCGAGCTGTCTATGCCATCACTGTGGTGGAGAGCACATTTTGCGGCGTTGTTCAGCTTTTCTGGCTTTGGATGGTGACAAACGAAAGGATATAGTCTCGAAGGCAAAGCTATGCAGAAATTGCTTAAGCCGATCTCATACTTTATCTCGCTACAACAGTAACAAAGGATGTCAAGTTTGTGGTCAACGTCATCCCACCTTACTTCACTTCCCATCCTCCTCTCAGGCTCAATCGCCAAATCATCCTAGTCCATCAGCGCAGCCCGGAAATGCGACTCTGCATCCAGATCATCCGGAGCAAAATTCAGGCGTGACATACAGCAGTTACTCAGCCATATCTTCTGGAGCTCAACGGAGGAACATTCTCCTCGCTACCGCTCGGATCACAGTACGAAACCCGATCAACGGACTTCACGCAGTCATCAATGCACTCATCGATCAAGGATCAGAAGCAACAATTGTTTCTGAACATGTGGTGCAGTCGCTTCACTTGAAGAGAGCCAGTACTCCTGCATCAATCGTTGGTGTAGGTCAAGGGAATGGTCATCGTTGCAGATATATGGTTGATTTTGAAGCTTTAAGTATTTTTAATCCTAACTTCGTCCTAGATATATCGGCATATGTCCTCAACTCCGTGACTTCACATTTGCCTGCCATCAGTTTCTCGACTCAGCATTGGAGTCAAATCAAAGGAATTTCGTTGGCAGATTCGCATTTTAATCGATCAAAGCGGATTGACCTCATTTTGGGAGCTGACTTGTTGGCGCAAATCTTATTACCAGAGACGAGAATCGGTTCTCCACACGAGCCAATAGCTCAAAACACCCAATTTGGATGGATTTTGTCAGGACAAGCACAGGCAGACAGAGTTGGTACCCGCCAAGCGTCTTTGGACACTGAATCGTTGCTCAAACGATTTTGTGACGTCTAAGCAGTTCCCGAGCACACCACAATAACCGAGGAAGATCGCTGGTGTGAAGCTTTCTTTCAAAAGACCCATACACGTCGGGCGGACGGCTGTTATCTGGTACGGCTGCCATTCATTTGGATCCAAATATGGTTTTGGAAGATCGCACCAGATGGCTCTGAACCGATTCCTGCATTTGAAAAGACGTCTTTCTAATGCTCCGGAGCGATAGCGGCAATATAAGGAGGAAATAGAAGAGTATTTTACACTTCAGCAAATCGCACCTGCAGTGGGCAGTGAAAATGGTTCAATGATGCGTGGGAATTCCACTCCAAGCAAAATTGCTTCTTGCGTATTGCCACACCATGCTGTCTTTAAGGAGGAGCTGCATACAACCAAACAGCGGATTGTTTTCGATGCCTCAGCGAAAACTAGTAATGGGATATCGCTGAATGACATTTTATGGACTGGACCCACTCTACAAAATAATATGTTCTCAGTCATCATGAATTGGCGGAAATGCCGCTACGTTTTCGCGGCGGATATACAAAAGATGTATCGTTGCATAGATGTCCATTCAGATGACGCGCAATATCAGCGGATTTTACGCTCACATTTGGGACAGCTTTCGCACCGTTCACAGCTATCAGGGTCATCCGCCAGTTGGCAGAGGATGAACGGCAGCACTATCCGAAGGCAGAGGAGGTCCTTAAGACTGAAATATATGTGGATGATATACTTTCTGGAGGGCATAGTATCGAAGATGCAGAAGAGAAGAGGAAACAATTCAATGAAATAATAAAATCCACGCGCATGGAATTACGCAAGTAGTCTAGCAACGATCTTAGGCTATTGTGTTCGATTCCATTACAACATCGCTGTTCTCAAACCGATCTTAACTGGGATGATGGAGATCCAGTTAAGACTCTGGGCATGTATTGGCTGCCGAAAAAGGACTGTTTTAGATACATGGTCAACTTTGACCTACCAAAAGGTTCTTCTAAGAGGATCATATTGTCCTGCATTGCCAAATTGTTTGACCCATTGGGTCTTATTGCCCCTGTTATCATCGCTGGAAAGTTGATCCTGAAGGAGGTGACTTCGGTCAAGGTAACGATTGCAGGCGGCGCCCAAGTATCATTTCATTGGGACGACGACGTCCCTGAAACGCTCGGCGAGCGTTGGCGATTTTCCGACATGGTTTGCGGAGGATTGGTGAAATCAGCATAGAGCGCTGGATCTGGTACGCACCAGACTCTGTCTCATCGATGCAGCTTCACGCTTTTTGCGATGGATCCTCCTCATCCTACACAGCTTCAGTATACCTGAGGGTGGAGCATACAGACGGCTCATGCTACTCATCCCTGCTCATGGCCAAGTCAAAGGTTACACCATCGAAGCCACTGACGATTCCCCAAACGGAATTTAGCGGAGCGGTGCTTGCTATTAAACTTGTGCCTCGAATCGCTTGAGCTCTCTTCCTGTGAAAGTTTTCTATTAGACAGACGCTACCATTGTCCTTCATTGGCTGAACGGCGACGTGAACCGATGGTAGACGTTTGTCGCTAATCGGGTAGCCTTCATCTCCGATCACTCCACCTCAACGCAGTGGAACCATGTTGGCACTACAGAGAATCCAGCGGATTGTGCAACAAGAGGGCTTTCTCCGGAGGAGGTGAAAGACTTCCAGCTATGGTGGAAAGGACCATCTTGGTTGATACGCGATCGGGCTTGCTGGCCACAAATAGATGTCGGCCCAGTCTGTCTGGAGGATCCCGCCTTGAAAAGGAAATCGGACAAGATTCATGCTCACCATGCGGCTCCCGTTCCCGATTTTATTGAACGATTTTCAACATACACCCAGACCGTACGCGTCATTGCTTACGTTTTACGCTTCATGAACAACGCATGCGTTACTAAGCCAAGGATGTCTGGACCATTATCTATTCAAGAGCTTGACTGCGCGTTAAGAGCGGTGGTGCGAATCGTTCAGAGGCAGTCGTTTTCAGAAGACATAGTAGCAGTGAGACGTTGGAAACCTTTGGCATCCCGCAGCAGGCTTGTAAGCTTAGCGCCATTCTTATCGGAGGACATTCTACTAGTAAGAGGGCGATTACGGCACTCTAGCTTGTCTCACGAGCGTCGACACCCGATCATCTTACCCAGTAATCATCACTTCACGGATTTGGTTATTAGGCATTCGCATAACCAAACACTGCATGGAGGTGCCCAACTAACTTTGGCACACGCACGGCAACACTTTTGGATAGTCACAGGAAGACAGGCTGTTCGTCGGGTGCTGAGGAAATGCGTTCGATGCTTTCGAGTGAAGCCAACCGGTATGACGCAACTCATGGGAGACTTACCGCTGCACCGAGTCAACCCACCAAATCGACCATTTATCGCCACTGGAGTGGACTACACCGGGGCCATAGAGCTCAAGGCTGCACGTCTTCGGGGAACAAGCTTTTACAAAGGCTACACCGCGATTTTTATCTGTCTGGCTACGAAAGCGGTGCACTTGGAGGCAGTCACTGGTCTCACCACAGAACACTTCTTGCTAGCCCTAGACTGCTTCAGTGGACGGCGTGGCACAGTGCAACACCTTTACAGCAACAATGGAACTAATTTCGTCGGAGCAGACAACGTGCTTAAGACCCTATACAAGGACTTGGATCAATTGATCGCTCCAAAACTAGCTTCTCAGAGGACAATGTGGCATTTTAATCCCCCTCATTCGCCGAATTTTGGAGGGCTATGGGAAGCCAACGTTAAATCCGTAAAGCACCATTTGAAGCGCGATGTTGCTGATCGTCGGCTAACATACGAAGAGTTATCTACAGTCCTTATCAGCATTGAGTCCTGTCTCAATTCCCGACCGCTTTGTCCGCTCACAGCTGATGTTGACGACTTAGAAGCATCGACTCCAGCACACTTCTTAATCGGAGATTCGATGTTCGCGCCGCCAGAGTACCGTCCTCAAGCACAGTCATTTAAGGAACAATTTTTGCTTCATCAGACAATGCTGCGATATTTTTGGAAGGTTTGGAGTCGCGACTGGCTTGCTCATCTACAGCAACGCCCAAAATGGAACAAGGAAAGCGATAACATCAAGCTGAATGAGCTCGTACTCGTTAAGGGCGATCGTTATTCGCCGCCGCAATGGCTTCTTGGTCGATTTATCGACTTGCATCCAGGACAGGATTCGTTAGTCCGCGTTGTAACGCTTAGAACTAAAACAGGCCAGTTGAAGCGATCAGTTTCGAAACTCTGTAAACTTCCCATTCAAGACTAGATTTTGCAGGGTTGTTTAATCGTGCTTGTTCCACTGTGCATGCTTACTCTAAAACGGGAAACGAACGGGAGAGCTTTCGAGCAGATGTAATAGGAGATAAGAAAAGACTTGACACTCTAAGTTTTGCAAGAACAACGATCGGACGTCAATTTGTCGCGGGCAGTTTGTTTGCTGTACATACACACATACATACTTTTGTATAAAGGTTTAATATTGAAAGAATAAAGTGAAGTATATAAATCAATAATATTTGCGTCGGAACCTCTCTAAACATGACCTCAAACTAATATAGAGGACACAACTTTACAAACCCTTTTTGTGTTAAGTTGGTTCTAAATCGAAACCAAAATAATAAAGAACTCTTAATTAAATCAACATGTAATTTATACGCACAAGTAAGTGCAAAAGTGCAAAGTGCAAAGTAAAAAACGAGCCAAAAATGCCCAAAAAATACACCAAAACACAAACGCGCGCGCCAAATCCTAGTGGACATCTTCTTCATCATACACACACACACACACACACACACTTATACACGCATACGCACAGCATCCGATCCATTCCATGTCGATCCATTTTGTGGATAGCCTCTCCTCCATTATGGCCATGTCTTGGGATGCAATCACCGAAATAGACCTTGATACTGCCAGCCTTGTTTCGGGAACAGGATCTATGACGAGTGCCAAGGAGAAGCCGACGATTCTATCCCAGATCGTATTTCCTGCGATTCCCTCCCACACTTCTGTTGACAAACGAGCCAGTGTGGATATGTCGCCCCAACATCATCAACAGCGACTACAAAACTTGCAACAACAACAGCTACAGCAAGAAAAACAACAAATGCAACAACCAGATGCAGCAATGGCAACAACTACAACAACAACAAGGATACAGGTATGCACCAGCAATGACAATTCACCATCTGCCGCGCCTCTATGATCGATTACAACCGCAACACGCCAGAATTTCGGCATTAGGCCAAAAATAACTTTGAATTTTAAATTTTCAAGTCTAAAAGATCTCTTTCTCCTCCAAAGCCAATGAAAATTACTGAAAAATCGCAATGAAGATACTCTATTGCTGTACGACGCCAATGCCATTCGCTCCCTCTAACCTGCGTCATCCTCCCAGTGGCAAACGAAGGAACATTAAAATGGATCTACCGTTCAGCGATGACAGCCCCGGTGCGACTGCTCCGCCTCAAAAATCACTTCGTGCGCGAAGTGACTCCGCCAGTGCTATTATGCTGGCCCTAAACGACGATGAGAAGCGCCAGGAACAGGAACTAATCGCTGAACTCACTGCAGTCCCTCAATGCCTCCTTTGCCCATCAAAAACAGAGGGAACTGCTCAAAAAAAGGACCAAGAAAATTTGGATATTTTGAGGAAAATAAAGGAGCAGCAGCAACAACAACAACAACTACGGGTTCAGCAAGAGAAACAACAACAACAACAACGCCAACAGAAAAAACCAAAACAAAACAATTAGGTAAGGCTACAGTCGGGCGCCCGACAGTAAGATACCCTTCTCCCAATTTTTAAAATCCGTTACAAGCGTGTAACTAAACTCATAATTTCAAACAAAAATTCTGCACAAATTCTTCTATTACATATAGCTTACTCGCTCGCACTCACACAGCGACGCGCGTAAAGAGTAAAGCGACACGACGCAACGTCGATGTCGGCGTCAACTGCGTCAAAGCAGTGCGCAGGCTGCTGCTCGTACCAAAAATTTGTACTGAAAACGTTGACTCGAATATCTTTTGTTTTATAAGTTCGATCGGATTGTAATTCAGAGGATATGTTCATATTGTATTTAGCTTTATGTATACCGAAGCAGAACGTTATGAGTTTAATACTTTGCTTAATAATCACAAATTACTGATTTACGGGGGCGGTGGGCGTGGTACTAGAAATTTGAAAACAACGTTTACTGCCTAGGATATACAGGAATCTTTATGCCAAATTTGGAGTATCTAGTTTTCTTGATAGCTGAAAATCAGACGTTCATACATACGGACAGAAAGAAAGACGGACAGACAGACATGGCTAGATCGACTCGGCTAGTGATCCTGAGCAGGAATATATTGTATATACTTTATGAGGTCGCAGATGTCTCCATCTGCCTGTTACGCATATTCCGACAAACTTAATAGACCATGTATTTTTTTAAAATCCATGGCCTTAATAGCGACTAACAATAAAAATAAATGAGTTATGTGTCCCAATGTAACTAAAAACTGTAAAAGTAGGAGATGAACGACTTCGTGGGAACAATGGTAATAGACATGGAAAAGATGGACCTGAAGGGGACGTTCCTCATACAGTTTGAAAACGCAACTATAAGAGGGGACGTTCCTCATACAGTTTTAAAACGCAACTATAAGAGTTGGAGATGACACCTATATCTCAATTAATGGCAGAGAAAACAAAAGTAGATGAAGTATTATCTCTACAAATGTTAAGGGAAAGTCAATATAAATAATACAAAGGAGCTGGAACGGTTGAACGGAAGTCACAACATCAGCATAACAGGAAACCTCACAATGTCAGCAACACTCACAGTTCTACTGGTAGTATTCCTAGCAAGATTCATAATCAGTCGGCATGAAAAAGTAAAAGCGACCGCATCTCCCTATTGGCAGGAGCTTTTAAGCCATGCGAAAACCAACCTATACAGAAAATAAAAAACAAGTGGGTAAGGCTACAGTCGGGCGCCCCTCCTCCCAATTTTCTAAATCCGTTAAAAACGTGTAACCACACTCATAATTCCAAACAGAAAAACGACGAAACGTCGACGTCGGCGTCGACTGCTCAAAGCAGCGCGCAAGCTGGTCCGATCGGATTGTAATTCGGAGAATATGTTCATATTGTATTTAGCTTTATACATACCAAATCAGAACGTTATGGGCTTAATACTTTGCTTCATAATCGCAAACAACCGATTTGCGGGGGCGATTTGATATAAACTTGATCTGCCTATGATTTGTAGAAACCTTCATGCCAAATTTGCTATCTCTAGTTTTTTTAATAGCTGAGATCTGTTGTCTCATACAGACGGACAGACAGACGGACATGTCTCAATCGACTCGGCTAGTGATCCTGAGCAAGAATATATACACTTTATGGGGTCTGCCACGCCTCCTTATGCCTGTTACATACATTTTACACAAAGTTAGTATACCTTTTTTGACCATTTTCAATGGTCGAAGGCGGAAAAATCGCAGGAAGATACTCTATTGCTGTACGACGCCAATGCTATTCGCTCCCTCTGCCCTGCGTCATTCTCCCAGTGGCAAACGAAGGAACATTGAAATGGATCTACCGTTCAGCGATGACAGCCCCGGTGCGACTGCTACGCCTCAAAAATCACTTCGTGCGCGAAGTGACTCCGCCAGTGCCATTATGCTGGCCCTAAACGACGATGAGAAGCGCCAGGAACAGGAACTAATCGCTGAACTCACTGCAGTCCCTCAATGCCTCCTTTGCCCATCAAAAACAGAGGGAACTGCTCAAGAAAAAGGACCAAGAAAATTTGGATATTTTGAGAAAAATAACGGAGCAGCAGCAACAACAACAACAACTACGGGTTCAGCAAGAGCAACAACAACAACGCCAACAGAAACAAGTGGGTAAGGCTACAGTCGGGCGCCCGACAGTAAGATATCCTTCTGCCAATTTTGTAAATCCGTTAAAAACGTGTAACCACACTCATAATTCCAAACAAAAAATTCTGCACAAAAACTTCTACTACATATAGCTTACTCGCTCGCACTCACACAGCGACACGCGTAAAGAGTAAAGCGGCACGATGCAACGTCGACGTCAACTACTCAAAGCAGCGCGCAAACAATCTGCTGCCCGTACCGAACATTTGTACCAGAGAACTGCAACATGCATGCAAGTTATCTGAGTCTCCTTGCCAGTGTCCAGGGGGTCTTCCTTCTGCGTAGACGTTCGCCTTGACACTTATTTAGGAAGTTTACGATGTAGGGCTTGACTTCGCCCCCTTAGTTGTATTACTAGCCTTGTGGCGTAGCAATGTAGTTTTAATAAGAAAAGGGTTTTTTTACGGCTATGGGCCGGAGTCGAGCTGTGGTTTTTTGAGCAGCTATTTTAGAACTAAAGTACAGACAATATTCTTGCTTAGTTTACCCTACGCGACAATGCATCGCGCCACCAAGACATGAGCGGCAAGCCGACTCAACATTCCTTGCGGCGCATCGCAACACTCCAAATGGGAAGTGTCGGATCTCCAGCGCCGAACGGTCTCACCACAGAGCGCTGAACTCAATTATGGCGCGTCAGCATTATTTACGCGAAGCTACTTAGTTGCTAAGGGAATAAGAACTCGATTGTTTGTTGACTATCCCCCCCTCAGGTTTTTGACCGTCCTCGGTCAAGCTGAATTTGTCGATGGTCCGCTGCATCGGAGGCTCGTTTTCTTCTTAACACCAGGTAAAGTAAGAGGGAGCCAATCAGACCGACGTTCAGGATGACACCAGCTTCTTTGAAACTTTGGATGGAGCGCAAGTTTTTGTTGTTCATTCTGTGTAGCAGAGGGATACTGAGCACCGGGTCGTGGCCGACGATGTTAAGTAATGAAGACCTGACGATCCCTGGTTGGCTTAGTGCCTTTTGAATGTGTACAAATTCAGTACCATTGATGGTTGCCGTTTGCTCTTAGGTCACCAGGTACGTTCCCTCGATCAGAATCTCTGGCCCACCATCTGTGCTAACGTGGGCTGTTGCTTCGTTGATTATCACTACACCGTTATCTACAGGCGTTATTGCTTGCAAGTGGCTGGGATGTGTGTGGCATTGTGCATAGTTCCCCGCGTGGAGTGAACGCGCGCATGATTCGCGCCGGGACCGTTCGCAGAACGTGCGTTGTGTGGTCTCAGTGCATCCTGTGACCGCGAAGGTGTCATCTTCACATTCCGCCAGTGTGTCGTCGTCGAGGCGTAAGATGATGTGTTGATGGGAGACCGGGTAGACAGCGACCTTTTTGCACCTGAACTTAACCTTTGGGTAGGCTATTAGTATATGGATGGTGTTTGCGGACTAGAGGACTCTAATTGTAGATGCTTCTATTAAGCTTACTATAGGAGTGTCTTGTTCGACAAGCGATTTCAGATCGGCATGATTAAGGATTGTGGGTTTACTATATTTGACTTGGCCAGCGTAATGGTAAGAATTAAATTTTGGATTTCTAAAAAAAAGCATCCTATTTCTTGCCAATAGTGTTTCGAACAGATGTGGGGTGTCAACCAAGTCGTTAATCTATTAATCTGTTTTTGAGTCTCTGAGTTGATGATTATCTGCCTAGAGTTAGGTTCCACTAGCTGAGCCTCCGTTATCTTGATATTTAGGAAATCGCAGGCATCAGGGGTACCCGCCACTACCTTCAAGGCTGTACCTAAGAAGTCTAAGCTCCTGGCAATCCTGTGGTGAACATTAAGGACGGACAATAAAGTTTTCAGGTGATCTGTATCAAACTCTAGCAACTTACGCATATGGGATTGGGGAAAGGAATGGGACAGTTTCTGTGTTTCGTCTATCATGAAAGCGTCCTCGGAAAGATTACTTGAATGTTTGTAGTGTGCCAAAGTTGACCATCAGCCGTTGAAACTCCTCTGCCACTTTCTGTTAAGAGTTAACAGAGGGCGAATTCAAAACAGCTGTTATGCGAAACGGCGCTCTCAATTCCTCTCGCGGAAGAATGGTGCCAAAAGAGAATCAAGAATATCACACCATTAAACAGTTAGCTAATGCAGTTAGAGTTGCTTCGAGAATTTTCGACAGCGCCACCTTTTGTCTATAAATAGATGCTGAATGCGCATTTCTGCACAATAATTGGGGCCGAAGCTAAGCATCACGCAGCGAAAATATATATGTATATGTATATATTTATTAAAAATAAAATACGAGTGGCAAAATAAATTGTAAGTCCACATATTCTTGTTAAATTACCTATATTCACACCGACAAAATAATATTATATGTATGCCAAGGGCATCGCACAATCGGAACCATATACATGTAATAGCCAGTGTAGAAAGTTTCATTAAATAAAAGGTGATATATGTGTCTAATCACGTGCAAATTGTAAAAAAATAATTGGTCAACTTGGTGCCCAATAAGCGTGGGTCTGCAACGTAGTGGACGCAAACACATTTTCCGGAGTATCGCTACATTTGCTCATGTATGAGTGCGATGCAACTCTTCCCACAGTGAGACCTCGTTGAATTCTTGCCTTGTGTGGTATGCACCTATATCGATTAAACACTGTACTCGTATGTAATTATAACATACGATCATATTGTAGCACTTTGTTGCAATATGTACATAAACAGTCCGGCCCAAGTGTATGCGTAATATGAGCATCCATTTGAAGGGGCTAACGTATATACATATATAAATGCATAGTCAGCATTCTCACGCTGGCTCTGCGCTGACCGTTTACTATGGGTGCCTATAGCACTACTTCTCCTCCAGAGTCGTCGTTTGGCGACAATACATATATATACATATAAGCGTCGCAGCGCTGCAGCCTACGCTGGCAGCGCTTCCTCTAAGCTTTAGGCTAAGAAACCTTTTATAAGTAGATCGTAAGAACAGAAGCAAAAAGAATATTGAAATGAAGCGGAACTTTCTCCGCTTCATTAATAAAGAAAACCCAAACCAAAAATAAAGTGATTTCTGTGAGTTATTACATGGCGACCGTGACAGTCGTCCAACGATGGACAAATTGACCACACCAATAAATAAATAAAGGAAAAAGGAGGAAAACTGGACTGGAATGCTAAAAAATACCGAGACTTAACATTACAATTGCCAAATGGAGAACGAATCTGAGTGAGTAGAGTTGTATTGAGATATGGGGAAGAACCGCGGCGGTCTAAAGACAAAGCTGAACAAACGTATAGCCCACGTAAATTGGCTAATATACGGTCAGCAAACGCCCCCGGTTTGGTCGAAAGCCCTAAAGCTGCATGCAATGCTAGACCACTTGCTGCAATATCAGCAAGAATTAAAAACCCAAAAACTCGAGAAAACTTACTCAGAACCTACTAAAAATAAAAAAACTTGTGAGCAGCCATCAACATCAGCAGCCCAGAAATAGACAGCAGCGAGGGAGTGTCAGCGTGCCAAGATCGGCGACGACCAGCTGACACAGGCCGACAACGAGAAACGAAAATCTGTGGTGCGCTATCCGCACTACAGCAGCGAGGGAGTGTCAGCGTGCCAAGATCGGCGACGACCAGCTGACACGCAGCAGCCTTATCCACGTGGTGGGCAGCCCGCTCACTACGCCAACGCGGGACATTGTGGTGCGCTATCCGCACACTACAGCAACGATGGATCAATCTGAACAATTACTACAAGCAACTTCCGACAGCGCTACAAAGAGCGCATAACATCGACAACAACTACCGACAGCGCTACCAAGAGCGCAAAATTTTTTTTACTTTGCACTGCGTTGCATACTTTTTTTTCAATTGCACTGCGATGCATATTTTTTCATTTTAATATAATGACCAATTGTAACATTGAGCGGAATCTTTTCTGCCCGATGAGAAGTTTGGCCTGCAAAGCCAAACGAAATATTAGGAAGGGAATCTGTAAATTCACACGGGTGAATTAATTTTAAACTTCTCACCGCCGCAAGGCGTTTTAGACGATGCAATAGCGTCAATTAAAATGTATGTCAACTATAGACAATAGGATCTACAAGGTTGATGTAGATAGAGATAGGGAAAGCAAAAATAATTTTATATTAAGAGAGAACATAATAAGAACGCCCAATATGGGACTAATAGACACAAAGTCGGTAGACTCTACCGCTAATGTCATAAATAAAGTAGAAGTAAGTACAAATAACTTAGATTGGATCACTTTGATCCTGGGCATAAAAGCCATTATAATGATCGTAAATGCGCTCGTAAAATTGTACAAGCTCCATAATAAATGTTTAAAAAAAGAAATATGAGAGCAGAGCCAACGATCTAGATAAAATTTAAAAAAAAAAAAATTGAAATTAAAAAAAAAAATTTTTAAAAAAAAAAATTTTTAAATATATAATATAATAAAAACTCTAATTAATTTTCAAGAATAAGAATATAAACAAAAATAAAAATAAGAGCCATGAAACAAAACAAAATATATTTTGAAATGGACATCATTAACAACATAGCAGAATGTTTAGATTTGTTAGATGACAGCGATTGGTACGAAATTGAAAAATTTTTGAATGAGCAACGGGAACATTCAACAATATCTACCAATGACAGCTGTGACGAGGATTCTACAGAGAGTCTTATTTAAATAATGGAAGAAATAGTTCAAGATATTTTAGAAAGGGAACCATTATTTATAGTAAGGTCAATAAAGATCTTAAGTAAATTTCGTACGTTTATCAGCGTACATGAATTTGAGGAACAATACATCAATACTTTGATGTATGTACAAGTCCTTTGTTACATTTGTCGAAAGTAGAGAAAGCCATAGTATTATCAACTTTACCTTATGTAAAGGTACAACAAGTAGTTGAAGATAATATCTATCTAGGCTCGGTAAGAATTTATAAAATTCTCTTGCACAGATAAATTTATATTAAACTATAAATGGACTGGCAAGAAATTCAAAACCTATTAAAGGAAATTAAAACGAATTTCGACAAATCCTACAAGTGCATAAGCCAAAATAGAGAAATACAACTAAGTACTCTCAATAGGCATGCACAAATATTGGTAGAATGCTTTAATGAAGCACGCCAATTGCTTAACATAAATAAAGATAGATTAACTAGGATACATTTAACGCAAGCGTTAAAATTTTTAAGCAGGCTTAGAGATAAACTACTAATAGTAAGGAAAAAGTACACATCAGTTGAAATTGAAACAGGTGACAATACAGAAGTATCAGAAGACTCTGATCAAGAAGAGGACTCTGAACAGGAGGTTAAAGAAGAAGATCTACACGATCTTACAATACCGGCAACAATTAAATTGCCAGAAATAGAAGAAGAGAGTTCAGAGCCTACAAACACAGACTTAGACAGAATGACAGAATCAGCCGCAGCTTCAAGGGAATACGTGCGACAAATTTCGTCCACGATACCCGAGTTCGATGGCAAGAAAGTCAACTTAAATAGATTTTTAACGGCCCTCCGGTTAACAGATCTCACGAAAGGAGATCAGGAGATGTTAGCCGTCGAAGTCATCAAGACCAAAATAATTGGCCCTTTGTCATACAAAGTTGAAAATGAAAGGACAATTACCGGAATAATAAGTGTATTAAAGGCATCAGTTAAAGGCGAATCGCCTGATGTCATTAAAGCAAAATTGCTAAATACACAACAACGTGGTAAAACTGCAGCGCAGTATACCAGGGAAATTGAAAGCCTACGTAGGTCGCTTGAGGCAGCCTACATAGATGACGGTCTAGATTCTAACAATGCAGATAAATTCGCTACAAAAGATGCGATCTCTGCAATGACAAAGAATTGTGAGCACGAAAAGCTCAAGACCATTCTAGAAGTAGGAAATTTCAACACGATGAATAGCGTGATTGAAAAATACATACACTGCTGTACAGAAATGACCGGCAATTCGAATAGTGTGTTATTCTATAACAATAGAGGACACTTTCGAGGTAATAATAACCGAGGAAATTACCAAAACAGAGGTAATGGCCGAGGTAATTATAATAACTATAATAACAATTATAGAGGCCGAGGTGGTTACCGCGGAGGAAATAGAGGACGTGGCGGTAACCAGAATAATAATAGAGGTGGAGGTTACAATATTGGTAACCAAAACCAAAACAATAACAGCAACCGGAATAGCACTAACAATGTAAGAAACGTAAATTCGGAAAACCAGATAGCCCCCTTGAGCAACAGTCAGCAATAAAACTTTATAAAATCAATCTCAATTTAAGCATTTTTATTCAATTAAAAAATATGAGTACCAATTCAATGGTAACTCTTTTGATAGACACAAGTGCAGACAGTTCACTGCTTAAATGCAGAAATAACAATTTAAATAAACTAAATTTGCGAAAGACTACAAGTATATCAGGCATAGGGCAAGGGACAATACAATCCCTAGGTACTATTGAATTAGATATGTGCGTTGCAAATGCAGCAATACCATTTGAATTCCATATTGTACCGAACAATTTTCCCATACCAGGAGATGGTATAATTGGTTTG